>CM076573.1:78382801-78549492 GCA_034641835.2 Pinus albicaulis | reverse complement strand
GGTAATTTGTCAAATAGAGCCCGACAAGCCGGCAACTACATATCTTTCTTCTATACACTAAAGGCAAATGACGTGGGGAAACATGGCATTCCCAGTCGATTTATGGAAATCAACGAATGTCAAAAAATTATTGATAAGGAAGAAGCCCAAGTAGCAGCTTCAAGGGTCCTCCAACAGGTGGCTGACATGGTGGAACAGTTCGACAAGGTGTGGGACGTGATCATCGCAGCCGGCCTCCCTTCTTGTTGGGAACCAAACGCCCCAGCCGTGCTCATACTCCCCGATAAATACACAGCACTTCTAGAAACGGAAAGGGATCAGTCTGATATCCAAATGGGAAAAGCAACTCAGCTCAAGGCCACTACCATCGTCACAATCCTCCAGAAAGAGTTTAGTCTTCTCTACATGATCAAGTACCGGCTCCTTACTAATGCAGACATTCACACTCTCGGGGAGGCGTTCACCAGAGTGGGGAAACTCACAGCTATGCCAGAACCGAACGCTGATAGCCAACAGAGATTGACTCAGTTTCTGAGTCAGCGCGTCAGTTCCTCTGCCAGCGTGCCTCCTCCAGCATCCGCAACGGCCTCAACTCAGCAGCACTCATGACAGTTCAGTTTATTCACAACATGGCCTAAACGGCCTTCTTGCTTTCATTTTGTTATGTTTTTTAAATTTCTGAGTGGGTTGTTTTTCCCCCACTCTCGCATGTTTTACTTTTACATCAAACATTGGTCTATGTTCTGTTTTGAAATCGGCCCAGGGCCTGTTTACGCATGATGGAAGGACTGTTACCCCATCATGGAATTTTGCTGTTTTGATAATGACCGGTAACAAATTTTGTCAGGCGAAAAGATATTCCCCTGAAATATCTTCTCGCTGAAGGGTAAAAGGGATCCTATATAATACAGAGAAAAGAAGTAACAAAGGTTCCAATTCTCCAGAAAAATTGATTGTGTAAGGATTTCCTGTGTGTATGTTTTGTGAAGACTCAGATACTAATGTGAAGAGCCCGTTGGGTCTCAGTGATAAGGAGCTTCATTTTAATAAGGATTCCGGACTTGGTGTTATGGTAGTGTGTGTTTCTCTCTTGCTCGTCGCAATGTTGTGTTCCATTCATTTACATTCATTTTTCTGGTATTACGCCCTGGAATGCGAGTGTCCCTGGTCTTTGATATAAATTTATCACACTGATACTTATATCATTTGCTTTATGATACTTTAAATGGCTCAGGAGTAATGCATTGTTTCATTTTCAACTCATACGTATTTCTGCTATATTAGCTGTTATGAAGTGTTGTTGGCTAGAGTTCTCGGCATGTATGGATTCTTAAATGTTTAAGCCCGTCATATGCTATGAAGTTCTTCTTAGTAACATATTTTTTACAGCTGATATCTTCTTCTCGCTATACATTTCTGCAGTCGCCTTTATATATACCTTTTCTACCATATATCATGATGCTGGCCCAGTTTATAATGAGCTGTCTTAAAATTGTCTGATGCATCAGTTTCTGAGTGTAGCACTACGTCTGTTCAGTATTACTCTGAATGCATCAAATTATCGAGAGTTTTGGTCCCACTCTAGTGTTATTTTTGTTTCCAAAGGAATTGTGTGAGAGCTATGTCATGTTAAAAGTGCTGAAAGTGGTATTTAATCCTCTGCTCTCTACACAGCAATAAGATGTCCTAGGCACTGGTCTATAACAACTCTAGGCTGTCTCTAGGAGTTACAACAGCTGCCATCCCCAGTAGGAGACAATGTTAGACTCTTTTAATTCACAGTATCACAAGGTGACTGATTATTTCTATTTAGATCATTTATACTAAAAATCATATTCCATGACTGTCATTTATTTCCAGAATAGGAAGGGAAATCCTGACTATCAGAACTTCAAATGAATCAATTAGCCTTTTCAGTTCAGTTGAAAGAGGAAAGTGTTGTTGATAAAGTGTAATTGTGAGAAAACTTCATTTATGCCCTCATTGATTTAATTTAGCCTCTGTTACCATTGATTTCTCCAAAATCTAAAGTTCCACGCTTCATTTCTTTCAAAACCCCTTTTTAACTATTAAAATTCATTTTTTATAGTTAAAAAGCGGCTCCACTTGCCCACTAACAGCCATATCATATTTCCCATTTAAACTTACCATATATTTCTTTATTTGCAACTCTTCCCATACCATATATCATATGTCATATATATGATATAAACTGCAACAAACCTTTATCCCCCTGACCCTTTACCTTTTCATCGCATCGCAATTTCACACTTTTAATTACCTTTTCGCATTCCTGTTGTCGCTTCTATCTCCCGATTGCAATAAAAAATGGGACCCATTTCCCTGCCCCATCAACGTCACTATCGTATATCTCAAATGTTATGACTTACCTCATTTTTCCGATCCCCGATTTTGCGATTTGCGATAATTTAAAATCTTGTGATTGCGATATATCACATCGCAAATTCCACCTGCAACCTTTATACCATTGACCCCTTCCTTGCCTTTTCACATCGCAAGTTCACAAACACTCCATTCATAACTTAATTTTCGAATCCTATAAACTTCCCAATGTGATATCGGTGGGACCTCATCGCATGTCGCAATTCGCAAGCTCGGGAGGATAAGCACCCACGAATATGTTATAAATGTCGAAATGAAATTTGTGATATTGGTGACACCCAATCGCATAACGTAATTCCCAATTTCAGGAGGATAAGTGCCCAGGAATATGTTATAGACGTCGAAATGTGATTTGCGATATTGGTGGGACCCAATTGCATATCTCAATTCACAAGTTCAAGAGGATAAGTGCCCATGAATATGTTATAAATGCCGAAATGTGATTTGCGATATTGGTGGGACCCAATCGCATATCACAATTTACAAGATTAGGAGGATAAGCAATAAAGAATTATGTTGGAACATCAAAGTGAGAAGTGTGATAATGAAGCAGACGCGATGCGAGTAAATGCTGAAGCCTAAAATATTTCAAATCCGGGTGTATGAGGTTTTTATGATGTTTTTTAAAGAAAAGGGCTAAACACAACAAAAGGACTCGGGTAGAATAAGACCCGACAAAGAGAAAAGGGAATAATAAGTTGAACATCGTGCTAATAAGGAGATAGAAACCATGGGTCGAGTCAGGAAAAAGGCGTTTATGGAGCCGCCCTACCATTACCAGTCTCGCCACCTCTGCGCCCCGTCATTTTTCCCTGCCAATCCTATCCAAAAGTTTATTATTGAAATAATTTTATTATTGTCTGATAGCCGCCAATTCAAAGGTTTTCCACCATTTACCAAAGAAAAGGGAATTTCTTCCAATTATTAAAGGAATAAAGTGTTTCATGCTTTAAACTCCACCAAAGCTACCAAGATTGAAAATTAATTCAAAGAGCATGAGAAGAACAGGCAGAGTTGGGAAAAGGGAGTTTGTATAGAACTATTATGATATAACAACAGAAATGGAAAAGGCACTAAACACATCAACACAACCATAGATCAATGAAAAGTTTCCAGAACTATTGGCTTAAGGGGTCCTAACCCAGGTTTGGAGGTAAGGTTTTCCAACAAACCCCTATAATACTAGCCCTTTCGGAAATGACCTACTTTTGCAGGCCAAGGTCTCACCCGAAGTAGTTTGGGTGGGTGTTGGAACTAGGTTTCTGCACTCTAGGAGAAAGCGAGTAATTAAGGCAGTCCTATTGAGATCACATAAGCAATCTTATTACCAAGCCCTTAACAACATAGAAAGAGAAGATTATAACCTCATAGATAGCATGTAAACATAGAAAAAACTAATGTTATTAAGCAGATCTTAGTAACACCTTCACATCCACGTGCGCATCAGTACTTATCATTACAGAATAACATAGTCGTAGCTAATTCAGTTAACACAGACTCAATCGCATCTAATTCAAATAACACATACATACTTCAAAAGTAAACGCAGCTAGTACAGGTAACACAGAGATGGTTCAAAATATTCCATATTCATTAATCATCCAAAACTGAGTTACAAACCAAAGTCACAACCCGTGCACACAGCCAACGAGGTCCGCACACAACATGACTAAGGATCTCTGTGCACACGGCCAACAGGAGTCCTTACCGCATACTACCCAAAAAATATCTCAATATTTCGTACTAAGCATCAATATTACTTAATCTTAGACTCAAGATATCCATCTATTTATATCATTGCAACCTGCGCTATCCTATGGTCCACAAACCATGGTTTGCGGACTCTAGGTCTACCCTTTAACCTGTTACAATACATTGGGTGCTTTGACCCACCCCAAAGCCCATGCGCTAGAATAATTACTACAAAATGTATATCAAAAATGCAGCTAGGGGACCCCGTTCCAACATGCCCCCAACACAATCTTGTGACTCATCCTGAGTCACAGTGGTCGTGGGGTTTGCATCTTCGCCTAGAGATGCTTGATTACCTCGACCAGAGGGGGAAACACACTTTCGCTCTACACGTCAGTGTTCTACACAATGTCCACCAAATTTAGTGAAGTTGGGCCTTTTGTGGCAGCGATGACACTCTCCAGGGTCTGATTCAGCGGTTTGATCGCAAATCCAAGTCATTTGATAACTTAAGGGCTTCATCAGCCCAGGGCTTGAGGTGGTCACTCATAACCTTCTTCTTGTGATGAAGCCCCTCCAGGTCATCCCTGAGCGCATGGTTGGCTCGCAGATGTGCCAAGCATTGGGCTGGGATCAGAGTGGGCATTGTAGCCTCCATTTTCTCAAATTATTCTTCCTTATGGCACAGTTCTTGGGTAAACTTGGGGATAAGAGGATTGTGCTACACCGTAGACCATAGCTACATAGTTGTCTCAAACAATTCGGTGCCCTGAGAAATCTGTGATGTAATGGTGTTTGTAGCTTCTGTGACCAGCACAACTCTCTGGGCACGTACCTCAAGATGGGTCTTCTACTGTAACTTAGCCTGCAACGCAATAATCTGCTGCTCCATATTGGCCTTAACGCTCTGTATCTCAGTCCGAGAAGCTTTCAGGGCTGCGATGAGTCCCTCAATCTTGGCCTGGGGGGTGCCAGAGGCTAGAATTTCTTTAGTCACATTTTTGCAGAGTTTTTTGATCAGACACACAAATTCAGTCTGTTGTGTGGTGCCAAGCATACACTCATCCTGTGCCTGGGATGCCTCGGTAGTATTTTCTACAATGGTCTGCTTGGATGTACTTAATTTTTGTTATGCCCGTCGATTTCTGTGTTGGATTTCCTCAAAGAGGGATGTGTGGAGAGCTTGCAACAACTCACCCTAAAGCCGGGCAAAGTCTATATGTATTTCCACGCAGGCCTATACTTGCGCACATAAGTTGGGTAGACTCAGAGTGATTGTGGCACCTGGCAGGTGGTAGAGGTGGCTCTCAGTCGTGGAGATCAACTCAGTGTCGGTCACTTGAGGCATCGTCGCTTGGACAATGCTCATCTGCAAGGTATCTGCTTTGATCTGAAGGGCTTGGATCTCAAACTATAATGCAGCGATGGCAACCTTCTACTGCTCTTCTAAGGCAAGCCACTTGTCCTCCAAAGCAATGGTTACCGCATCTGCAATTTTCTCCAAATGTTCCTCGGTTAAAGTAACCTCAATCTCCCAATCGGGCCTCGTATCCCATCATTTAGTTTTCCGACCCTTAAGAGGTTCAGCTATTCATTTCATGCCATGCGAGAAATCAGCGCCCTGCTCCTGTATGCTCTTAGTCTCCATGTCCCGCTGCGACTCCTGCTCCACGCCTTGCGCCGTATCTGGGGGAACCTCCATCCTGGTGGAGCCTTTCGGGCCACGACCTTTTGACTTCTTGGTATTACCAAGTGCGGTGGTGGTATTTGGAGCTATGCTTGTACCAACAGTGTCGATTGTTGCAGGGCCATCCAATTTGAATCCCAATTTCCAGTGCGGCGTCCAAGTGGTGATGAGTCGATTGATTTCCTCATCAGCGACCATGTAAGGCAGCGACATCTAAGATGGATCCTTACGGCCCTGAATCTACACGTTGTGCATCGTAAACTAGAATACCGTGATGCTCTTATACTTTCCATAGACCATCGGTGATAAGCATGGTCGGGAGTGAATTACTTCTGCAAGCGCACCATCAAACTATATCTAAAATACTTTGTTATCCTCAATATGCTTCACATCCTTTGAATCCCACAAGTTTGCGTATGGTGCCCCTTCACACATGTTCGGTTCAAGCTCATAGAGGACCGATCCTTCAGGGGCTTCCCATACACCCAATGCAATTAGGAGCAGCAACCAAGAGTAACAAAATGCCTTTCCATGGTCCTCAACCTCGTGCACGTTTTCTAGAAACTTGGTGGAGAGGAGCTGCGACCAGTTAAAGAAGACCCCCTTTTCGCAGCGGCTAGCAAGTTGAATTACATAGGTGGGGATAGCCAAACCTGGTTAAAATATGCTCAAAAATAAAGTGCGTAACAGTATCTGTAGTGCAGTCCTTCACAACTTGCTCTTCTGCCCATCTGGTTACACAATCAGTTGGAGTGAGGATGTAGCGAGCACCTATCTTCTTACCTGGTGGGGAGTATGGGCCTAATGAAGTCTATTTCCCATTTATCGAATACCTATAGGGCCATCTGTGGTTGTAAAGGAATTTCATCCATGTGAAATGGTATCCCTATCCGTTGGCATGTATCGCGGGCTTTATAATAGATGTGAGATTCACTATGCAGTGTGGGCCACCACATCCCAGCTCTTAAGATTTTTTACGTAGTCGCTTTCCCTGCATAGTGACCTCCTACTATGCCTCTATGGGCTTCTGCTAATATGGCTTGTCTTTCATGCTCCAGTATGTATCTTCCCAGTACCTCATCAGCTCCCAGCTTATATAGGTGGCCCGCGATAATGGTAAAGTCAACTGTGCGGGTTAGTATCTCTCTTTTTTGTTGTACCGAATAGTTTGCAGGTGCCATCCCCATAGTTAAGAATTGAATAATATTGGAAAAGTACTCATCAACCACCTTAATAGCAAATAGTTGTGCATTGGGAAATCCTTCTTCTAGGTTGTTTGGCTCCTCACCACTCTCGATTCAGGACAAGTGGTCTGGTCCAACATTTAATCTCCCAGGCTTCACAATTATATCAAAGTCATATTCCTAAAACAGTAGTAACCATCGGCAAATCATCCCCCCCCAACACAGGCTTATTGACTAGGTACTTCAAAGTTGAGTGATCTGTGAACATGTTGAAGTGTCAGCATAGCAGATAATGATGGTATTTCTGCAAGGCATACACCATTTATAGCCCCTCACATTTAGTATTAGAGTAATTAGACTCCGTGCTAAACAATTTTCTACTAGCAAACGCAACCAGGTGCTCAATGTCTCTGGCTGTGTAAGGAAAGCTCCTAGTCTAATCCCTGAAGCATCCACAAGGACATGAAAAACCTTCTCCCAGTCAGGAAATATGAGGATAGGTGCAGAGACCATATTTTCCTTGAGTACCTCAAAACTTTTCTGACACTTTGTGTCCCAAAAAAATGATACATCCTTCTTTAGTAGCTTTTCCATGGGTGTCATGATCAGTGTGTACCCTTGAATGAACTTCCTATAGTAGCCTGTGTGCCCGAGGATGGAGCGTAACTATTTCTCATTTGTGGGGACTACTAAATTGATGATAACTGCAACCTTGGCAAGGTCAACCATTAATCCCTACCGACAGACTATGTGGCCTACAAGATCTCGAAGGGTACACAGAATATGAACTTCTTAGTATTTAGGGAAATCTGGTGCTTTCTACTGGCATCCAACATCATGCGCAAGCTCGGGACATGTTTCTTTACCAATCTAAATACTGTCCAATATTCAAAGTATAATTCCAGAAACTTGTGAATGAATTCCTTGAAAGTTGAATACTGCGACCACTACTCGTGAAAAGATGGCCAGGGAATTTTTGAGCCCAAAGGGCAGGATGATGTACTGGAAGGATCCCCATTCTATTGTGAAAATAGTTTTTCTGCGATCTTTAGGTGCGATCTTGATCTGATGGTAGCCCGAAAACCCGTCAGTGAATGAGTATGCTTCCTGCCCTCCCACACTGTCAAGGATTTCATCAAAGAATGGCATAGGGAAGGGATCATGTACGCAAGCATCAATTAGCTTACGCAAGTCGAAGCAGATTATTATTTCCCCTTTAGTCCTTTTTTCTTGGACCACCATAGGGCTTACCCAATCAGACTATTCTACTGGTTCGATGATACTTGCAGCTAGCATTTTGTCGATTTCTTCTCTGACTTTATGCTTATACTTGGGGTTCAATCGGTAAGGTCGCTGCTTGACAAGGCATGCGTCTCATTTTAACATGATTTTGCATGACCCCCAGGTCCCTTGTGATACATTTGAGTTCTAAAAATTTCATGGGAAATAGATCCTGGTACTCCGTGAGAAGCTCTGCGACTTTTCCAACGGTATCATCATCCCAGTAATCCCCAATTCTAGCCAGCTTGGGTTGTTCTTATGTTCCAATGTTGACTTCCCTTAACTTAAGAGGTTCAGTCACATTGACAGCTTGCAGTGGAGGTCCATCAACTACTCATTCACCCTCAGACTCTGGGATAGTGATATTTCACGAGTCTTCATCACATTCCTCTAGTGATAGATTGCGACAGTTGGTAATATCTTACATCTGCGTATCCCAATATGGTTTTCCATACTCTACGTGAGGGCATGATCCATCAAATATTAGAGCATCTATGTCTTGCAGAGCTTCGTCTAATTCCTCAGTTCCACCTATCAACCCGAACATCCCCACAAAATCATACCTCATGGTATCCCAGTGGTGGGTGCAATGATGTAGCTCTGCATCCAAATACCACGCGGTGGGGATTTCTCCCAAGGTATGAATAAACAGGTGGACCCATTCATCCCAAGTCCTTTCGCACCACACCTCCATCCACGTGGACAAGTTCTTGCGCAAGTCCCCATGGTCGAGGAAACTCTCCATGGGGAGGTGAGCTGGGGGTTCAAATCGGAGGATCATCGTCCTGCGACATTCCTCCCAATCTTGAAAAGTCCCGTTATGAGTTTCCCACCACCGCACAGGGGTCGCATCCATGGCGAGGTTAAGCACCCACATTCTTCATTCCCTTGGGAATTTTGCTTCGAATGCTCTAATAAAAGCCCTAATACTACCAGAATCATCAAAGTAATGAAACTCTCTTACCTGTGAGGAGATACACCGGAAGCTCTATGTGATCTTAAGACACAGTAGCGCAGATACATCATGCAACTGGTTCTGCGAATTTTCGATACAGGCATTCACTGTCTTTCTCCATGCAAAGCACACCATCAACTGTAGGTTTAATCCAATCCTCGTCTCGGGCAGTTAACTTATAGATACGATCAATGTCACCTTCTTCGCGCACGGGTTCTGTATACCACTCTCCCTCTTCTGGGTCTAGAGGGACTATTACTCTCATACCCTCATTCCCAAACACCATTCTCCTTTTCTTCAACTTGATAATGCCTCCCATTTCTATAGCCTAGTCTAGTCCTAGGAGCATAGGATAAGGGTCAAGATCCTCTACAATTTGAATTACCTCAAAATCCGTGTATACCTTAACTCCTGCAAAATCTACCATAATATTTGATAACCTTCCTAATGGTATGATATTCTATTGGTTAGCCATGCACAGTTGTATATTAGACCATTCCAGCTTAGGTTCTCCCATCCTCTACCAAGTCTGTTTAAGCAGGACATTTGCATCAGATCCTAAATCCAAGATGACCTGATCCATTTCATAATCACCAATCTACGCATTTCACCACATTTCCCAACCAATGCATTTCTTATGTCTGTAAAATTTGTGGACATATTTAACTTCCATTGGAGGGTCATCCTTTTTCGCGTAGCTTTCTATCAGTGCTTGAAGATTTTTGATTTCCTTCTGGTTATGTAGAAACTTCATACATGCCTGTAGGAATGGTTTAACTTTTTCTTCCGCTTTTAGATTTGTTGGAGCCTTGGAGGTAGATGCCTCATTTTTGGTAAAGTTTATGTGAGCTTCTAGGAATGTTTCTTTCTACTTCTGTAGGTCCAAGCTTTCCTTTTTGATAGAGGCTTTTCGGATAAGGGGTTCAGCCGCAGTTCTTTCCTCATCTCCTCCAGTAGCCATGCCACTATGTGTAATGACATTAATAATGGGTCCCTCATCACATGGTTCTACCTTAACCCTTTGTACATTCTGCGTTGGTGTCTGCTATCTTTCCTACATCTTTGCTATCAGTACTGGACAATCTTTGATCACATGATCCAATTGTCTGTAATATCTGCAACATTTTCGTGCAAGGTTTGGACAGTCCCTTGCAAAGTGCCCTACTTCTCCACAATTATAGTAGATCAATTTCCCTCTTCCTTGACCTATGATTCCACCTCTTCCCCCCCCTAGCCTCTGGCAAGGGAGCCTCCTCATCCTGAGGGGGATATCAGTGATGACAGATCAGCCTATACCTTGTACAGGTTTCCTCTACCTATCATTAAGTCATATGTCTGGAACTTGTGTTCGTCATGTGCCATGGATGAGTATAATTGACACCATTGTTGCTTGAAATCTAGAACATTGGCACCAAGATGGGGGCAGTGGTTAGTATCATGTAGTTCAGTTACTCCGTAGACGACGCACCATAATGTGAGTTTTCTCGGTCTTGTAGCCTCTTTAGGGCGCAATGGGTTGGGCCCCCCAGCCTGCATGTAGTCTACTAGCAGAGGGCACTGATCCTTGGTGTGGCCTGACACCCTAAATCTTATGCACCAAACGTCTAGACTAGCTTCTTTTCCTCGTTCCTTTCATAGGTTCTGGATTTCGAGGTGCATTTCCTCCAACTAGCCTTGGATCTGTTGTACCCCAAACTAGGTATTGTCTCTTGGCGTAGCTTCTAGCTTCATGAAAACCTCCAAGGCTTTCTCTTGCATGTCAATTTCTTGTTGACACATAGGCCCTCATAGGTGAGGTAATATCATGGAAATGAACCATTCCTTGTGTTGTCTATCCTCATACTTAAATTCCCCATCCCTGATAACCTTCTTTAGCCACTAATCCACCTCCCATACAGACTCGGTGGGTCCCTATTTAAAATCTTTCAAGTCGATCACTAGTTGAGAGTAGGACTTAGGCTTCTGAAACTGTTGTTTTAAGGCATTCTTAATTTCTTGTATTGATGGATTTGCATGTTGGCCTATCTACGCCATGTACCAATCCAAAGCCCTTCCTTCAAAAGATAGGGATAACTATGCCCTCTTTATGGCTTCGCTAGCAATATTTTGTGCAGACCATATTGATTCCGATACGAACCAAAATCGGTCCATGTCTTCATCCCCCACACCCTTGAAGGTGGGAAACTTCATGTGTGTGGCCATATATTCTTCTGGTAGTGGCAGGGGGGTAGGGGAATTCTTGCCCTTACACTGATTCGACGATGGTGTAGCCGCAAGACTGGTTACTGCATGCGCAGATGGCTCTCTTAAGGGACTATATATGGATCTATTCCCTTCCCAATGGATTCTATAGTACTTACAACTTCGTGTCGTACTCTCACCCTAATCGGAGGTCATTCATTCGGTGTGGCTACACAAAATGCCTTTTTTCGCATAGTAATATTTTAATTAGTAGCAGCAACGTTTACAAGAACATACCTCGGAAACCTCTGAAGAACCTCTACTTTACTTCTGAGTAGGATACGAAATGATTGACTATGAATTCTGTTACAAACCCTCATAGCACACTATCCACCCAGTGATCTACAGTCCGAGTGATTGTGTTATGAGCCTTCGCCAATTATTGAATTGATTTCGGAGTCCACTGCGTAACCTGATCGTCTTTCTAACAAGTCTAGAATTATACTAGCCTTGCTAGCCATTCCTGTAGTTCGTGCGTGAATGTTGCAAAGAAAATTTCATATAATTTTGTGAAAATATACTTGTTATTCCACCTTTCGGACATTACCTTTGTGCTGCGATTCTCTTTTATGGAAAATTCCTGAATCTTTCTTTCAAACTAGTCTTTGAGCTCGGGTTTCTCAGGACGCCAATGGCCTCGTGGCATTACTCAAACTTTCTCTCAAAATTCTCCTGGTCCTGGAAACAAAACCATTTTGTGGCTTAAAGGGTCTTGACCTAGGTTCAAAGGTAAGGTTTGCCAACAAACCCCTATACTATTGGCCCTTTCGAAAATGACCTACTTTCACAGGCCAAGGTCTCACCTGAACTAGTATGGGTGGGTGTTGGAACCAAGTTTCTGCACCCTGGGAGAAAGTGTGTAATTAAGGCAGTCCTATTGCGATGTATCAGGTTCTCATAGAAGCAATATTATTACCGAGCCCTTAACAACATAGACATAAAAGCTTATAACCTCATACATAGCATGTAAACATAGAAAAGGCTACTATTATTAAGTAGATATTAGTAACACCTTCATATCCACATGCGCATCAACACTTATCATCATAGAATAACACAATCACAACTAATTTAGTTAACATAGACTCAATCGCAGCTAATTCAGATAACACAAAGATACTTCAATAGTAAACACAGCTAGTACATGTAACATAGAGATACTTCAACAGATTCTGCATTCATTAATCATCCAAAACTGAGTTACAAACCCAAGTCACAACCTGCGCACACAGCCAGCGGGGTCCAAACATAGCCAGTAGGATTCCTTACCCAATACTACCCAAAATAGATCTCAATAGTTCGTACTTAGCATCAATCTTACTTAATCTTAGACTCAAACTATCCATCTATTTATATCATCATACCCTGTGCAATCCTTTGGTCCGCAAACCGTGGTTTGCAGACTCTAGTTCCACCCTTTGACCTGTTACAATACATTGGGAGCTTTTACCCACCCCAAAGCCCTTGTGCTAGACTAATTACTACAAAATATATATAAAAAACGTAGCTAGGGGACCCCGTTCCAATAAGCACCGCACCAGATTTAATTATCTAGTGTCGGTTTTCTGAAAAGCAGGGCCAGATGTGAGAGCCATTTATTATTACCTCTTCGTGACCTCCTCAACCACCTTCTGCTTACTTTTCAATTTACGAAGAGCCACCAAAGTCATTGGATTCATGAAGAGTTGCCGAAGTAAATTCCACAGGCAGTGTTTTGTCAGAGATATTTTGCGAGCCTTGCATGGCCACACTTGTCCAATTTTCCTTAGTTGAAATTAATGAAAAGTTGCCGAAGTAGATAGGGAAACCGATGTAATTTTTAGTTAAATACTGCATGAATTAGTACTATCAAGGTTTGGACTGGATTAGACCTTGTTAGAATCTACATTGTAAGAACCACTGTATTGGAGCACTATAATTCTGGAGCTAGGCATCAATAATAAAATACCATTCTACAGGATACTTGAGTCGTGTTAAATGGTTATGTGATACTTCTCTGTTTAAATGTTTCCATTTTTTTCTTACTGTGTGTCTATTCATATGATTGTAAAACAGAATTTTTAGATTAAGATTTGTTGTTGGAGCACCTTAATTTTGTCTGTATTTACAATCTGAATGTTTTCTGCTGAAGTCTGATTAAATAATTCTTAACTTCTCTTTAATCACTGCTAAATGCTACTATTTCCTCCACCTCATAATTCACACTGCTTTAATGATCCATTTAGCACAGTTAGCTTGGCCTGTAATGCTCTTTGAAAATTGATGCACCAATCCAGCTTTTGACTCCATAGCCCAATGGATTAGATTTCGTAGACCTTCTCATTCAACCAACAAAATCAATCAAAAAAAAAATTTCTCACCATTACCGTAACAAGCCTAACATCAGCATTCATAATATTAAGGAAAAATTAAATCATAAATAGAGAGAGCCTTCTATGAGTCTAGGAAGCCTAGGTCCTAGATTCCAAAGCAGTTTGATGTTGTCCTCTATTATTTATTCTTTCCAATCTTATAAATTATAGGGCCACCAAAATTGTTCTGAAACAGATCTGTCAAGGCCTTCCACATAGCATATGGAGTCTCCTTCCCATGTACACTCGAAACAATATGATCTCAAACTCCCTCTAACAAGATCCTTCTCACCTTTGCTACCTTATTTTTCCATGCATCAATAAGTTGGGCATCTCCTACTACGGGCTTGAGAATATCAATATCTATAAATTCCTTCAACCCGTTGTCCTCCAACATTGCCTCCATTTTGTCCTTCCATGAAATATAATTCAAATTTCCCTTGAGTGCATATTCGAGTCTCAAGACATTGAAAGGCATCTTGATTCGTTACTCGACCTTGAAGAATAAATCTGCAAATTTGAAATTGTTCAAGACGAACTCAATTTCTTCTCTTCCATTGTGATTCCTGGCACTCTGATACCATGTTAGATGATCCAAATATAATAATGTAAAGTTAGGGTAAAAATATTTATTAAATTAGAATATTTAATAAATATTAGAGACACTTAGAAATAGAATATTGTTAGCAAAGATAGGACTCTAGAATAGAGTCGTATCTTAGGCTCTAAAATAGGAATAAAGTTAGTAGATTGGATAGAAGATAATTTAGTGTAAATGAACACTTGTTGTTTTTTCAAGTGGTCCAAAACTAAATTAAGTTAGGACATATAGCTTATAAATAGGTTAGTCTCCTAATTGCAAATTAGTGGAAGTTTACGTTTGTAAACTCTTGCAATTCGTTATGTAATTTCTTTTCCATTATCAATAAAATTACGTGTCTGAGGACACTTCTATATTAATGTGGTATTAGAGCTTCACTAATACAGTTGACGAGAGAAGGAGATTCCAGCTCTACAAGAATATGGAAAACTCCAAAAAATTGTGCATCAATTGAATGGGTATACAATTTTGTCATTTTATTTTAGGGAAAAGAAATTTACTGATTATAATATGAATATCAATTTTTTTTAAGAGTCATTTTTTATCCTACGCTGCATAAATTCAGCATGCGTACACCCTACTCTTTTGTCTATGCTGAAAAAAAATCCACTGAATAGATTCATGCCTAAATAATAGTGTTGTGCTAAGTTATTGCATCGCTCTCATGCTTCATTCCGGCTTCGAGTTTAACTGGATTTCTGCAAAGAAGTGCTTTGATCCATCCAGTAAGTCTTCTGCTGGTTTGAGAACTTCCCTCTCAGCTTTCTCAAAATTCCATTCAAGTCCATTTTCAACAGCAATTTCTTTCAAAAGACGTAATTTTATCTTTGTGCTCACTGCTCTGGTTGATAATTTCTCAATAATATGCTTGTTAACCCCACTGCCTGGAATATGAATTTTCTTTCATATATCCAATGCAATTTTATAGAATTCATATATCGGTTTAATATTGGAAGCGACTCAAATAATCAACGATTTCAAATAACCAGCGGTTTTAGTTTTGGAATATGAATTTTCTTTGCTACAGTTGAATTTCCTTCTAAAACCAGCGTAAATTCACCGCCTGCACTTCCAGATTATATAGAGGCGAAAAAAACCATTTCCAATGGTTTCAAAGTTGCATCTGAAGCCTCTTCGATGCTCAAGCAGAATGTGAGAGACGAAGCTGAAGCTATGCAGGTAAAAGCTGTAATGATTTTGGACATGAAAGAAAAGAGATAAAACATGAGTATGTGGTGTTGAGCAATGTCAATTTTTTTTTAATTTCATTTGTTGAATGTTTTGTTTCGGATTAGAAAGAAGAGATTATCAAACAAATTTATACAAGCTCTTGTATCTTCTGAAGAAATATTGAAGTTGTTTTGTACTCTTAAGGAATTCAATTTTGCAGCAGCGAATTCTTGAAGGTTTGTCAGGCTGAAATCCTGTTGTTTAACACAAAATTTGAATTATTGAGAGAAATTATTGGTAGTATTGAAGAGAACACTGCGTTGAGCTGAAGGCAGATAGCAGATGAGAAATGAGAAATGCTGGGATGTAATGTTGAGGAGAAACACTAGGGTGAACAATGTGGGCAACCTGAAAGTCTCTTGCTTGGAAGATACTTGCAAAGTAGAATTGATCTACATCAAAATCAAAGGTACAATAATAGTGTGGAGTTTAAATTGCAAAAATTGCAAAATTAATTTTTCAAACTTGAAGTGTTTAATTTCATACTTGAAAGTGTGAAAAAATGGAAAAACAAAATGTTTCTATTTGAAAATTGGGAAAGTAAAATATTTCCATTTGAAAAATAGGAAAAATAAAATGTTTCTACTTGAAAATTGGAAAATATGGGAAAATCAAATACTTTTTCTATAAAGTGAAAAATTAAAAAGTTGGGAAATCAAAGTGATTTTATTTTTTCTAAATCACTTTTATAAAGTGATTTTAAATTTTGTAAGTCACATGGAGAGATAAGGCATATAATTTTGTGTAATTTTTTTATTATTAGAGTAATAAGGATTTTGTAATTTTTTGAGTAATAAGTAGATATTATTTGTAATTTTTATTTTGGAGAAATAAGGGTCATTATTTGTAACTCAAAGTACCTTTTTACTTTGAGGGGGGCAAATTTTTTTTTAAAGAAGAAATTTGTATGGGAATTGTCAAGTGGTCAAATTTTGAAAGGATTTCATTGTAAACACTCAACGAGAAATTGACTAGAGCCAAGTGCAAAGCTCATTCATTTTTCTCCTTTTTTCAACGACTATACGAGGGTCAAGGCCAATCCCTGATAGATCATTTTCTCTTTGAGTGATGTGTTTCGTGTAACGATTTGTTCTTTTTTTCTTGTGCTTGATTCTTTTGGTGCGCTGCTTCAACACTACAATGTAAAAGCTAATTAATATTTTCTCTGAATATGATAAGCTAGAAGGGGTGAAATATTAGAAGACATGTAAATTTCTAATTGAAAGCACTGTCATATATAATGAATT
Source organism: Pinus albicaulis (assembly GCA_034641835.2). Taxonomy (NCBI): domain Eukaryota; kingdom Viridiplantae; phylum Streptophyta; class Pinopsida; order Pinales; family Pinaceae; genus Pinus; species Pinus albicaulis. The sequence continues at coordinate 78,532,620 of CM076573.1, read as the reverse complement.
GTGGCATGAAATATGTGATGGAAACATCAAGCCCAATAAACCAACAGATGCAGCTTCACTTGCAAAATGGGAAGTAAAAATGCCAAGGCATTAGCTCTTATAAAAGCTTCAATTAATAATGAAATGTGCATACATATTGAGAATTCTTCAGATGCATGAACTGCTTTACGTACATTCAAAGATCTCTTTGATACACAACCTAAATCAAATAATTTTGATCTTCAATTAAAATTTCTTTAACAGAAATTAAATGAAGGTGGTGATGTCCTTGAGTATATTTCATGGTTTAAAAACATCAAGAAAGAAATAATAAATGTTGGTTTTCAAGCTGTCGATGAAATTTTCTTGACTACGATTTTAATTTCTGGATTGCCATCATCATATGAACATTTTTTGGAAACTTTGCAAGTCACTGGAAAGTTAGAGAAGATAAAGTTTTATGAATTGAGTGACATGTTAGCCCAACATGATAAAAAATTTGGGAAGAAGAAACAGATTGGAGAAGATGTCTTCTTCACCAAAGCCATCTCAGGTAACTCCTCAGCTGATAGTTCAAGAAACCAAGGAAGAGGACGTTTCAAAAAAAGCCAAGGTCATGGTTGCAGTCAAAGCAGAGGAAACAATTTCAACAGAGGCTACAATTTAGGCAGGAGCAATTTTCAAGGAAGAGGCAACAATCAAAGCAGAGGATATAATCAAGGTAGAGGACAAATTCCAGGCAGAGGAAAAACTCAGAAAAGAGGCCAAAGCATAGGCAGAGTATAGTATCAAGGCAAAGGACAGTCTCAAGGCAGAGGTAGAGATTTCAGTAAAATTGTTTGCAGGAGATGTAACAAAGTTGGTCATTATGCAGAAGATTGTAAAACTTCTATTGAGAAAATTCCCAAGTTTCATCCAACCTCTGCACAGTTTGCAAATGATGAAGATGATCCTGATGGTTCAGAATATGTCTTCACCAACACAGAATCAATAGCTTTACAGGTTTCAAGATTTCTTAGAAGTGATTATGAAGATTCATGGATTATGGATAAAGGCGCAACTCAACACATGAATTTTCGACGGGATTTCTTTTGGAACTTCCAAAAATTCCATCTAAATTCAATCTATCTTGCTGATAAAACAAAACATACTCCTTCAGGAAAAGGTGTAGTTAAATTTTTTTTACCTGGCATTGGAGAAAGAATGATTTCAAATGTATGGTATGTCCCAACATTTAAGCAAAATTTGTTATCCTTAGTCATGATTTGAAAAGTAGGACATATGGTGATTATGGAAGATGGCTAAGTTAAAATTAACTCAGCCAAACAGAGCATGAAAATAGTAATGATAGGTTATGAAGATGGAAAACTGTTAAGGATGAAAGGGACAGTTATTCCAAGAAATTCTGACTTTGCAGGAGTAGCAAGTACAGACATTTCACCGATCAGATTGTGGCATGTAAGATATGGCCATCTCAACTTCGAAAGCCTCTCTCAATTACAAAAAAAGGGAATAGTTAAGGGACTTCCAACATTCAAAAGGGGAAATGCATAGTGTGAATCTTTCATTTTTTTAAAACAACATTGAGAGACTTTTCCTACAAGTTCATGGCACGCAAACAGGCATTTGCAGTTGGTTCACAGTGATATTTGTGGACCCTTACCAACTTCGCTCGGATGATGCAAATATTTCTTACTCTTTGTTGATGATTTTAGCAGTATGACTTGGGTATATATTTTGAAGCAAAAGTCAGAAGCATTTGAAAAGTTCAAAATTTTTCGTCAGCTTATTGAAAATTAAGTAAAGGAGAAGATTGGCACTCTTAGAACTAAAAATGGCAGAGAATTCACTTCAAATGAATTCAAAATGTATTGCATGGATAATGGCATAAAACAACATCTTACCAATGTCTACACTCCACAGCAAAATGGAGTAGTAGAAAGAATGAATAGTACCTTGTTAGGAATGGCGCTATCTGTGTTAACTTTCAAAAATTTAAGTCCTTTATATTGGGCCGAAGAAATTCATACCACTCTCTACTTGAGAAATAGATTTCTCACTGCTTCTTTAGACGTAATCACACCTTATGAAGTATGGTTTGGCTTCAAATCTCTAGTTAAACATCTCAAAGTTTTTGGATCTGTATGTTATGTCTTAGTTCTGAAGGAAAATGGAACTAATCTTGACTCACGAAGCTTGAAGTGCACAATGATCGGGTATTCTGATGAGAAGAAAGGGTACCGAATTTTGTCGAATGGGAAATTTATTGTAAGAAGAGATGTGATTTTTCATGAAAATGAGAGTAAGAGTGTTGAAGAAGTTGAAATTCTTCTTCAAAAGTTAGAAAAAAAAAGTGATAAAAGAAACAGAACTCTACAAAGTCAACCAAATTCACAAAATTGGTATGAACTTGAGTTTCCTTCATCTGAAAATGATTCATCTAGTTTGTCTTCTTCATCAGTGCCATCTGGGTCTTCTAGTAGTTCATCCAACTCTCCTAGCAGCAGCAGTTCTTATGACAATGACTCTCCGCCTCTGGAACCTGCGGTTGATCAACAAACATCAGTTTACATCAACCCTCTTTTCAATGATGGTGATTTTTCACAATCTCAAACCAGTGAACATCAATTTCGAAAATGTCCAGTTCAAATTTTGAAAGATGTAAGGCCTAATGAACAGAATAAAACAAGAACAAGGGGATCACAAAGAAAAGAAGGAAATTTCTCCTTGATAGCAAATGATTTTACTGAACCTTTTACTTATTGAGAGGGAGTAAGACATAAAGAAGGGCAATAGGCTATGGTTGATGAATACCAGGAATTTCTCGACAAAAACACTCTGAAACTTGTTGATTGTCCCCAGAATGTTAAACCCATTGGATGCAAATGGGTTTATTGAATTAAGTACATGAAAAATGGTGATATCGATAAGTATATAGCAATACTTGTTGCTAAGGGTTTTGTGTAGCAGGAAGGGATCCATTATCAGAAAAAGTTTGCTCCTATAGCTAAATGGAACACCATCCGACTCACACTTGCCTTAGCAGCTCAATAAGGATGGAAAGTGTTAGTTTCAGTCTTTGGAGCCTTCCTCCAGTGATCAAACATGCTCTTACAAAGTGATTTTAAGATGTCAAGGTCAAATTTTGTCATTTCAGTGAGTCTTCAACCAAAATTTGGTCACTAGGCATTAGGTCTAGGGTTTGCTTTCACTCTTGTCAAAGTTGTCCAAATTTCGGTCCATGTCATCATTCAGCTGAGTGTACCATCATTTATAGGGTTGTAATCATTATTTCAGGTTCCAATGGGTCATTTTACACCTTGTTCATGCTTCAGTTGTGCCTTGGTAAGGTTCATTTCCCTCTCCTAAGGTTTTGAAGGTAATTTCTCTTGGATGGTAAAATCATTAGAAAAACTTGTATCTTGATGTTCATACACCTTCCCCTATCCTAAATGTACATTATTAAACACTTCCCATCACTGAGATCCCCCAAATTCCTCATTTTTGCACAAACCCTAGTTTCTTGCTACAACTTGGCAATATTCTAGGTTAGGCCTGTGTTCTGCCCTTTTGTACCCCTTCCCCTCACTCAATATCTGAAATTCCACTTTCCCTTGCTTCCTAACATCCGTCCCTACTTCCCAAAATTTTCTCAAGAATTTATAAGCCCCTTATCCTCTTCATTTCGCTTCATTTCGACAAATCCCTTGTTCCACACATCGGGATAAGTTTCACTAAAATGATTTTTCAGAGCAAGAAAAGATGAATTTTGGAAAATTGAGAGAGGTTTTTGTCCAAACCATTCCAAAGAAGAAAAAAATCCTTCACTTTTTACACATGTGTCATGGTTTTAGAAAAATGTCAAAAATACCGTTACCTCAGGAGAATTGAATGCACCTCTGAAGTAACCTTGGGAAAATAAACATTTCTCCTAGCTTGGTTGGCAAAATGACTTGCTTGATGAGTCAAATGATAACTAGAAACAAATATCTTTCCACTAAGCTATCATGAGCTCAATTTGGACTTGAGGAAGAGCTTCAAAAGTTGAATGCAACAGCACTCTGCCTTGAGGCAGCCTCATTCTGCTCATTTTGACAAGTTTTGGGAGATTTGATTTCTGAAAGGGAAAATGAACTCAAAATTAAAAAATTCCACCCGGGTTGGAAATTAGACTCAAATATCTTTCCAAAAAGCTATCATATGCCCAATTTAGACACAGGGAATGCCTCCAAAATCCTCCTTCAAAATGCACTATTTATGGCGCGGCGCATTGGGCTGGGGCACGGTGCACAGAGCCTCCAAACAGAATTGTGCCACTTCTTCATCAAATTCACAAAACGACTCAAATATTTTTTCTCCAAATAAGTTTTTGAACTCTTGTCATTTATTTTTAGCTGGTGTTGCATGTTTTTTGGAAGAAGGAATATGAATTTTGAAATTCAAAACAATAAACCATATCACCTTATTAAAAAATTGCTTTCTTAGTGTTTGAAATTGGTGTTTTAAACTAGTTTTGTGCCACATATTCCCTTCCATGCATTTTTATTTTTCTCCCATCACTGTTAATCATCAATACACCATTTTCTTACATCTCTAAGAGGCATTCACTCCTAAAGCCCCTATTCCCATATCCCTTTACATCCCAAGTCCTACATTCCTAAGCCCTATTTCCCTTCCTCTAAAGTTTCGTCATTTCCTATCATTCTTCTTTTTCCCATTTCACTTGTAAGAATTTAAAGACCCCAGATTCCCCAAACATCCAAGTAACTGTTGGCACACCTTAAATTCACTTGACAAAACTCCTTCATTCCCACTGCTCCATTTTTACCACAGTCCCTTCCTACTTGGCACACATTTGGAAATCGGAGGCAAATACACCAAATTGTTGTTTTCCATCTCATAAAGGTCAAACATTAACTTGACATAGACTTTAAACATCATGGAGATGGACATAGATAGCTCATAGGACCGAGACAGTGTTTTCACCACTGAACTGCATGCACCAGGAGGGCACTGAAACGGAGGAAAAGGGAGGATAGAATCCGAATCTTATCCGAAGCTTCATTGGCTAAGCATGACACTTGATTATGTAACTTCAGTCCAAATTTCAAGGAGTTTGGAGAAAATTTTGTCATTTTTGAAAATTTTGGTTGCAAAATAGGTTTTTCTGCCCGACGCGCGCTTATGATTGGGACATATTCTGGAGGAAAAATTTGCATCTTTGGGTTTGTCATGATATATTATGTATGTTTAGGAATGGCCGAAGCATTTCATCAAATTCTGGGCTGCCTAAAGGGCAAAAAACACCTTGAAAATGGCCTTTCTGCCACTTTTTGCACTGGCAGGAACCAGTCTTGGGAGATTGCAATTTTGGAGGGGAAAATGACATCCAAATTGAAAAATGCCACTTGGTTTGGATAGCAGACATCCAGGGATTTCCAACGAGCTATCATGAGCTCAATTTGGACTTCGGGAAGTGCCTCAAAATCACCTCCAAAGTGACGCGACGCGTTGATTTTTTGAGCGCGGCGCATAGAGAAATTTTGCCTCATTTTCACTCTTCAGCTCAGAATTTCGCCTAGTTTTGACTAGTTTTACTTTTTCATGTGATAATTGACCTACCATGATGTAATTTGATGACTATGATGTAAATTTGGAATATATTTACTTGTTCTAGAAGATTCATTCACTAAAAAATGAAAATTAAGTGAATGAATCATTTTCCTTCCATATAGAGGCAAGTTGTTGGATTGCCTAGATTTCAGTTCCTTGTTTAGAATTGGTTCAAACTGCTCCTAGAAGGATGAGCTCGACCCCTAGAGGCATGGGAAGGGGTTAGGATGGTCTATATGATGTATTTTCTCAATCATTTTCAGAGGTTGGACTGGTTGGATACTTGGGAAAAGTTTGGCACCTCATTGTACATTCATTTCAGATTTTTGGCAAAGGAGAGACCAGAGTTTTGCAGCACTTATTGGGATCCTTGTGGCTTCTGAGTTTTGATGATGTTCTTCTCATGTTATTGTAAGTTTCATTAATTTTATATGTATGAAATTTCACTTCTATATGCTTCTGAATTAAACAGTTAGTATTTGAGGTAGAATTCATTGATTTGCTAGTGCTCTGCCTTAAATGTTTGTTTAGTTTTACATGTTTTTCGTCAGTTTGAAGAGGATCCTTGCACTCTCTTTCCCTCTTCAGCTCCTCAACAGTATTTTCAATCCATTCATTCGATCTAAGACATCAAATCCGCTGCCTACCTCGCCCCAACTTGAACTCTGCAAGAATTTGGCCTCATCCCCAAGCCCAAAAATTGTTTTTCCCCTTTTCCAACAAAAACCCCTAAAAATCAAAATCAAACCCTCATATTTGTTTATCTAGCCTAAGGTCATTTTTTGTTTTAGTCATCTCAAGCCCCTTTGAACATTTTTCTTGAGATTGACCCGGAGAGAGCCCTCTCTTGTCCTCGTAGGGCTAGCTACGAGGCTGAGCGTGGTTTGGTGTTGTCCTTTTTCTGCCTTATTTCAGCCTGAGGTGGATTTAGGAACTAACATAGTGGCGACCATATTGGGGAGAAAATGGTTTTCTTATTGGTGCTATTTGTTTCATAAGCTACAGACGGAGCCTGAAGTTACGCCAAGTAGCCTTCGAACTGCTCTTGCTCTACGAGTGCATAGTAGATAAACGCTGCTTCAGTCGATCTCTGGTCTAGCTTGTGAATGTGACACTTGACTTGTGGATTGTCTTGCCCTAGTACATGTATCAAGTTCAGATTTGATTGTTGATGGTGGACAACGATCAAACATAAGAAGGCTGAAATCATTCACCTGGTGACTCCAACTCAATGTACAAACCCCACTGGAGGACTAACTCTTTCTCTGAGAAAATGGAAGGATCTTACACTAAGTTTAGGTATCCAAAGTGGAATGGTATTCAGGATCTATTCTGCTTTCTTGTAAATTACTTTTTTGTTGTTCTTGAAGCTATCCTGAAGGTCTTTCAAAATTTTTTGTATGAGAAAGGTGATCAAAATCTTCACTCGACCTATTCAAAGAGTGTAAATACTGAGTTTCCCTTTGATCCTGGCCTCCTTACTTGTCCCACATCTTATGATGACTCTCTTCAGAGTGATGAGCCTGAAGAAAACAAAATTGATCCCGTAGCTCTTGTATATACTCCTACACCATTTGTAGTCCCATATAGGTATAAACCTCTTGTTTTACCTTTTGTTCTTCATGCTTTCCCTGCATATTATGACCTATATCTACCGAGATTTGAAGGTGAATGTAACAATGTCAACGCTGAGCAACATGTGCAGAATGTTGAGACTTTTCTAGATATTTTTGAAGTTGATGATGAAGATGTTAGTATTAGGATTTTTGCTCTTTCTTTTCAAGGCCAAGTGAAGAGTTGGTTCAAAACCTTGCCTGATGTGAGCATCTCAGATTTCCAGCAGTTCGTCAAAGTTTTCCTTGACAGGTGGGTGATCGGACAGAATCCTTTCCTTATTATAGAAGAGTATAACCAGCTGAAAAGACTGCCAGGGGAGACAATACAACAATTTTCTTCCAGATTTAACCAATTATATTTTTCGATGGTGATATAAGAACTACTCTAGATGCACTCTCACTACCCGGGTGCCTTTTGATCTGGAAATGGAGTTTAGGTTGAGAGAAGATGTGACACTTCACGAGATACGGGAATAGTGCGGTGAATGTGACTGTTCTTTAGTCCAAGGGCAAGGTTGAAGGAAGAAGAGTGAAAAACATGGATCCGGAGAAATCGACATCTCTAGAGGTAAAGCTTGACATGTTGGTAAGTGCAGTAGAAGAGATGATGCAAAAGAAAACCACAAAGAATGAGTATAATGTTGAAGCCCATGGCTCACTGATTGAAGAAGAACATGTTGCTGATCCAAAACATTTTGTTTCTTATCCCAGTTGTCATAGTGATTTCTTTATAGATCATCTTGAAGAAGAGAGAGCTATTGATCTGACATGTATGCTTGATGATATGTTTTATACTGATGATTTGCCTCAGTTTGATTGGTATGATGATGATTACGTTCTCCAAATAGAAGCTAATCTTGCATACAAATCAACAGCTAGTTTGTGGAAGGAGGAAGTTCACTTTCAGTAGCTCGAGTACAGTGATCAACCAATGCATATCAGCTATGACAATGATGAGGAAAGTACAACAAATTTTGAAGTAAGTGAAGGATCTTTTCCTTTTTGTTTTGATTCGTTTCAGTTCATCAGAGACAACTTTCATACAATTAGAAATCAAATGTCAACAAGTCTTGACCTGGACCATCTTGAGCGCAATGAAAACCTTGTTCAAGATTTCTCATATTCAGATTTGCAACCCCCGAGTGCCATTGATTGTCAAGTTGCAGATGAGGACTTGGGAGTTGGCACATATGATTTAATGCTACAAGGTGATTCCATTCCATTTTGTTTTGAATCATTCCAGTTTTTGAAGGGTAAATTACATGGTAAATTTTCAAATGAGCAGCTGTGTATTAGATTTGTGACTACAAACGAAATTGAAGGTTAGATTATATATGAAAGTGTGGAAGCTGAAATACATGATTTAATGATGCAAGAGGATTATGTACCCTTTTGTTTTGAAGCATTTCAATTTATAAGGAAGAATCTTCGTAATATCTCTCAAGAAAAATATGAACAGCCAGTTGGATGTCAGACAGTTTCAATGGATACATCACAGTAGTCTTCTCAAATTTTTGATGATCCTATTGCTGATGTGTTGAATGATGTTTGCAGTCAAAATATTTTTCCATTGACTTTATGTAAGGTTGAAACGTGTGTTGATATAGACTTGATCCGGCAGCCAGTCTCTTTGTCATTTTTAGCAGGAATCTTGTCACAAAGCTCATCACAAAGTTCAGATCAAATTTTGCATTCATGGTATGAGGATAAGAGAAGTAATCCATTCGATGAGCTAAGTCCTAGTGTGCATTTTGAGATCCTTATGCAGCAGGAATTTCAAGATCCTTATGCAGTGTTTTTGGAGGCGGATAGAGAATCCATAGTATTCAACGGATCTGTTCACAAGTTTTCATGGGAGTTGTCTTTCAGCAGTTCTCTCTTGTTGTTCATAAACAAGCACTTGCGGAGAATCCAAACAGTAGCTACAATACTTACATGGTTGCACTGGTTGTTTCATTTCACTTGATCAGGTGATGAATGAAATTGTTAGAGTAGGTTGTATTGAATAAGCTCTATTTTGAGCATCTTTTTCAGTTTGTCGGTTGTGTTTAAGTATCGAGTCAGTTTTTAGTTGAGTGAGAGTTAGTTTGTGTCATCAAGTCATCAGTTTTCAATCATGCATTTCAGCTTGAGTTTTTGACTCCATTGCCCAATGGATGAAGGCACTGTCTGCTTTCCAAAGATCTATAGTTCTTGGCACCTCCAAGGAGCTACCATCCCCATTGGAGCCAATGTTAGTTTCAGTCTTTGTAGCCTTCCTCTAGTGATCAAACATGCTCTTACAAAGTTATTTTAAGATGTCAAGGTCAAATTTTGTCATTTCAGTGAGTCTTCAACCAAAATTTGGTCACTAGGCATTAGGTCTAGGGTTTGCTTTTACTCTTGTCAAAGTTGTCCAAATGTCGGTCCATGTCATCATTCAGCTGAGTGTACCATCATTTAGAAGGTTCTCATCATCATGTCAAGTTCCAATGGGTCATTTTACACCTTGTTCATGCTTCAATTGTGCCTTGGTAAGGTTCATTTCCCTCTCCTAGGGTTTTGAATGTAATTTCTCTTGGATGGTAAAATCATTAGAAAAACTTGTATCCTAATGTTCATACACCTTCCCCTATCCTCAATGTACATTATTAAATGCTTCTCATCACTGAGATCCCCCAAATTCCTCATTTTTGCACAAACCCTAGTTTCTTGCTACAACTTGGCAATTTTCTAGGCTAGGCCTGTGTTCTGCCCTTTTGTACCCCTTCCCCTCACTCAATCTCTAAAATTCCACTTTCCCCTGCTTCCTAACATCCCTCCCTACTTCGAAAAATTTTCTCAAGAATTTAGAAGCCCCTTATCCCCTTCATTTCACTTCATTTCGACAAATCCCTTGTTCCACACATCGGGATAGGTTTCACTAAAATGATGTTTCAGAGCAAGAAAAGATGAATTTTGGAAAATTGAGAGAGGTTTTTGTCCAAACCATGCCAAAGAAGAAAAAAATCCTTCACTTTTTACACAGGTGTCATGGTTTTAGAGAAATGTCAAAAATACCATTTCCTTAGGAGAATTGAATGCACCTCTGAAGTGACCTTGGGAAAATAAATATTTCTCCTAGCTTGGTTGGCCAAATGAATTTCTTGATGAGTAAAATCATAACTAGACACAAATATCTTTCCAATGAGCTATCATGAGCTCAATTTGGAGTTGAGGAAGAGCTTCAAAGGTTGACTGCAACAGCACTCTGCCTTGAGGCAGCCTCATTCTACTCATTTTGAAAAGGTTTGGGAGATTTGATTTTTGACAAGGAAAATGAACTCCAAATTACACAATTCCACTTGTTTTGGAACGTAGACTCAAAGGGATTTCCAAAGAGCTATCATGCACCCGATTTGGACACAGGGAAGGCCTCCAAAATCCTCCCACAAAATTCACTATTTATGGCGCGGCGCATTGGGCTGGGGCGCGGCGCATAGAGCCTCCAAACAGAATTGTGCCACTTCTTCATCAAATTCGCAAAACGACTCAAATATTTTTTCTCCAAATAATTTTGTGAAATCTTGTCATTGATTTTTAGATGGTGTTGCATGTTGTTTGGAAGAAGGAATATGAAGTTTGAAAGTCAAAACCATAAACCATATCACCTTATTAAAAATTTGCTTTCTTAGTGTTTGAAATTGGTGTTTTAAACTAGTTTTGTGCCACATATTCCCTTCCATGCCTTGTTATTTTTCTCCCATCACTGTTAGTCATCAATACACCATTTTCTTACATCTCTAGGAGGCATTCACTCCTAAAGCCCCTATTCCCATATCCCTTTACATCCCAAGTCCTACATTCCTAAGCCCTATTTCCCTTCCTCTAAAGTTTCGTCATTTCCTATCATTCTTATTTTTCCCATTTCACTTGTAAGACTTTAAAGACCCCAGATTCCCCAAACATCTAAGTAACTGTTGGCACACCTTAAATTCACTTGACAAAACTCCTTCATTCCCACTGCTCCATTTTTACCACAGTCCCTTCCTACTTGGCACACATTTGGAAATAGGAGGCAAATACACCAAATTGTTGTTTTCCATATCATACAGGTCAAACATTCACTTGACATAGACTTTCAACATCATGGAGACGGACACAAATAGCTCATAAGACCGAGACAATGTTTTCACCACTGAACTGCATGCACCAGGAGGGCACTGAAACAGAGGAAAAGGGAGGATAGACTCTGAATCTTAGCCGAAGCTTCATTGGCTAAGCATGACACTTGATTATGTACCTTCAGTCCAAATTTCAAGGAGTTTGGATAAAATTTTGTCATTTTTGAAAATTTTGGTTGGAAAACAGGTTTTTCTGCCCGACACGTCGCGCCACCCGACGCGCGCTTATGATTGGGACATCTTCTGGAGGAAAACTTTGCATTTTTGGGTTTTTCATGATATATTATGTATGTTCAGGAATGGCCGAAGCATTTTATCAAATTCTGGGCTGCCTAAAGGGCCAAAAACACCTTGAAAATGGCCTTTCTGCCACTTTTTGCACTAGCAAGAACTAGTCTTGGGAGATTGCAATTTTGGAGGGACAAATGGCATCCAAATTGAAAAATTCCACTTGGGTTGGATAGCATACATCCAGGGATTTCCAACGAGCTATAATGATCTCAATTTGGACTTCAGGAAGTGCCTCAAAATCACCTCCAAAGTGGCACGACGCATTGAGTTTTTGAGCGCGGCGCATAGAGAAATTTTGCCTCATTTTCACTCTTCAGCTCAGAAATTCGCCCAGTTTTGACTAGTTTTACTTTTTCATGTGATGATTGATCTACCATGATGTAATTTGGTAACCATGATGTAATTTTGGCATATATTTACTTGTTCTAGAGGATTCATTCACTAAAAAGTGAAAATTAAGTGAATGGATCAGTTTCCTAGCATATAGAGGCAAGTTGTTTGGCTGCCTAGATTTTAGCTCCATGTTTAGAATTGGTTGAAACAGCTCCTAGAAGGATGAGATCGACCCCTAGAGGCATGGGAATGGGTTGGGCTGGTCTATATCATGTATTTTCTGATTCATTTTCAGGGTGGAACTGGTTGGATACTTGGGAAAAGTTTGGCACCTCATTGTACATTCATTTCAGATTTTTGGCAAAGGAAAGACCAGAGTTTTGCAGCACTTGTTGGGATCCTTGTGGCTTCTGAGTTTTGATGATGTTCTTATCATGTTATTTTAAGTTTCATTAATGTTATATGTATGCCATTTCCCTTATCTATGCTTCTGAATTAAACAAATGAGTATTTGAGGTAGAATTCATTGATTTGTTGGTGCTCTGCCTTAAACTTTTGTTTAGTTTTACATGTTTTTCGTCAGTTTGAAGAGGATCCTTGCACTCTCTTGCCCTCTTCAGCTCCTCAGCAGTATTTTCAATCCATTCATTCGATCTAAGACATCAAAGCCGCTGCCTACCTCACCCCAACTTGAACTCTGCAAGAATTTGGCCTCATCCCCAAGCCCAAAAATTGTTTTTCCCCTTTTCCAACAAAAACCCCTAAAAATCAAAATCAAACCCTCCTATTTGTTTATCTAGCCTAATATCAGTTGTTGTTTTAGTCATCTCAAGCCCCTTTGAACATTTTTCTTGAGATTGACCCGGAGAGAGCCCTCTCTTATCCTCGTAGGGCTAGCTACGAGGCTGAGCGTGGTTTGGTGTTGTCCTTTTTCTGCATTATTTTAGCCTAAGGTGGATTTAGGAACTAACATAAAGTTAATCAGATGGATGTAAAAAGTGCTTTGCTCAATGGAGATTTACAGGAAGAAGTATACATGACACAACGACCAGGTTTTGAAATTTAAGGACAAGAACATAAAGTCTGCAAACTGATAAAGGCTTTATATGGGTTAAAACAAGCTCCCTGAGCTTGGTATGCCAAAATGGATGAATACCTTCAGAAAGTTGGTTTTCAAGGAAGTGAATTTGATGATACCTTTTATGTACGCCAACAAGGTAAAAATCTGGTGATTCTGGTTATGTATGTAGATGATTTGATTATCACTGGAAACAATGATGATCACATTGCACAGGTGAAAAAGGAGTTACATGCAGGTTTTAAGATGACATATTTGGGACTACTTCATTACTATCTTGGAGTTGAAGTATTCTAACATCCACATCATATCTTCATTTCTTAGAGTAAGTATGTCGCAGAAATTCTTCAGCGATTTGGAATGTAGGATTGCAAGCCTGTTCTTACCGCTACAGAACAAAACTTGAAACTTTCAAAATTTGAAGGGGGGGGGGGGGGGTGGGGGGTGGGGGGATGGTGGATAGCACTACTTATCGACAGTTGATTGGTAGCCTTATTTATCTGATAACTACTCGACTAGATATTTCTTATGTCGTCAGTATTCTTTCCCGCTTTATGCAGGAACCACTATACATCCATTGGAATGCAGCTAAAAGAGTTCTTCATTATATCCAAGGAACAAAATATTTTAGTCTTCTTTACAAAAAGACTAAAAATTTTGTACTTGGTGGATTTTCAAATGCTGACTTTGCTGGTAGTATTGATGATAGGGCATCAACCTCAAGTTAATTAATGAACATGGGGTCAGCTGCAATTTCCTAGAGTTGTAAGAAGAAAGCTATAGTGGCCACTTCTTCAACCGAAGCAAAGTACATTTCAGCATGGGAAGCAGCATGTGAGATTGTTTGGTTGCGTAGAGTTTTACAGGACTTTGGAATTCCTCCAGCAGAAGCTACTTCGTTGTTCATCAACAACCAGTCAGCAATAAAGCTTGCCAAGAATCCAGTTTTTCATTCAAAGACAAAGCATGTGGACACCAAGTATCATCATATCAGATCAATCATTGCAAAGGATGTGATCAAGCCAATTTATTGTCCTTTAGAAGATCAAACCTCCGATATCTTCACCAAACCTCTTGGCATAATAAAATTTAATAAGTTCAGAGATGAACTTGGTATATGTTGTAATGTATATTTGGATCATAGGGGGGAATGTTAGATGATCCAAATATAATAATGTAAAGTTAGGATAAAAATATTTATTAAATTAGAATATTTAATAAATATTAGAGACTCTTAGAAATAGAATATTGTTAGCAAAGATAGGACTTTAGAATAGAGTCATATCTTAGGCTCTAAAATAGGAATAAAGTTAGTAGATTGGATAGAAGATCATTTATTGTAAATGGACACTTGTTGTTTTTTCAAGTGGTCCATAACTAAATTAAGTTAGGGCATATAGCTTATAAATAGGTTAGTCTCCTAATTTCAAATTACTGGAATTTTACGTTTGTAAACTCTTGCAATTTTTTATGTAATTTCTTTTCCATTATCAATAAAATTACGTGTTTGGGGACACATATGTATTATACCATGTAGAAAATATCTAACAAAACTCTGATACCATGTAGAAATATATATATATATATATATATATATATATATATATATATATATATATATATATATATATATATATATATATATATATATATATGGATTCAATCTGATCATGCAATGTACTAAAACAAGATACTGAATCCTTCTACTATATTTGCGGAATATAAAACACGATTGCTCAATCACATGCAAGAGAAAGGAAATTATCAATCACACAAGAAAATATGTATCTGGGGAAATAACCTGCTCAAAACCCCTCTATAATATATTGTACATAGTAAAAAAATCATGAAACAATACAATGCTTTCTAACATCGAGAAAATCCTCCACTCTACCGATTGTCTCACTCTGATCCTACTCAAAACTAACTGGCGATTCTTAGGAAAAATTGACCAAAACTTAGCCAATTCTCAACCCCTTCTTAGCATAGCCTTGCTCACACAATCCCTAGGTTAATTAATTCCTATTGAATAGGATAATCAAAGTTCCTTGACTGTTCAATCCATCATGAGCCTTCCTGTGAATTTATAATTGCGCCCGGCCAATTCGGTCATAATACAATTGATATTTAATTTCCCTTTAACCTCTATCTCAACTGGGTCTTCATCAAAACTAACATGCATGCAGTTATTAATAGAATCATATGTTATTTGATTGATCACCTCCTGTGAATTAAATCTAATTTAACTCATTGGACCTCTCACTATCTCATCACTAAATTAGAACTAGTTAAATTGATTTTAACTCAATTAATTTGAGTTAAGTGATTACACATGCACACTGTTGGGGTTCCCATGTTTTGGCAAGTTTGGAAATACCAAAAGAAGAGACAACATCAGAACCACTTTCAGACCTCAGGATCTAGCCCTCCTGGGTCCAGAGAGGGATCTCTCTATATAACCAAATGGTATGAGTCTTTGAAGTTCAAATGTTAAGATATTAGGCTAGTTATAGTCACAGGTTTGTTTGTTTGATTGTGTATTTGGTTGCTGGGAATCAGGAAAGAAGGTTCCAGTATAATAGAAGGATGAGAAAAGAGTATTTTAGGCAAAGGAGGAATGATTTCAAAGAACACTCGAGACCATTGGGAAATGGAGTAAGGAAAGGGTTTACTTGCTATTCAATATGCAGGCTGTCAATTGGGCTAGTCATCTAAAGCATTGGATCTTAAAGATGATAGTGTGGCATGAATTGGTAAGAAAGAAGGTGAAAGGAAAGGAAACCTCCAAGGTGACCATTCAGGAATCAGATCCAGGGATAGGACATGCCATTAGACAGCTGTCATCCAAAACCTAAAAGGTTAACTCTTTAGATAAGGAAACATCAAAGATTTAAAAACAAAGGTGAAGGCCTGAGATCAGAGAAAGAATTTTAACTCTCAATGCTTTGGCATCCAACTTAGGGGAACTTAGAAAGATTAAATTAATCAAAAATAACCCTAGTGAGACAGAATCAGCATTCCAAACTCCCAGTATCCCAATTATTTAAATTAAAATCCAGTAGTAAATTATAGCCACTATACTGGTTAAATCAACTTGAATTAATACTCAGATAACACATATAGAAGAAAAAATCGAAGGTAGGGAGAGAAGAAACATAGGGTACCATGCAAGGGTAAATCCTATGCCAGATTTCTGATGCGTACCAGAAGAAATGAGGTGTAATTAATTACAAAGGAAAACAAAGACAGAGATAGAAAAACATCACCGCTGCTTTAAATTAGGATCCAAAGAAATGTTCTTGTCATATTAAAGAGAAACACCAGTCGTGTACAACATTTCCAACAGGGTGATATTCTGTTTGAAAACATCTTCCTCCACCTATCTTACAACTTTACACATAGAACAATATCTCAAGAGAAACAACTTGCAATTCACAGATATCCGATCAACAACCTTTACAATGAGTTCCTTGATGAATTTTATAGCTGAAAGAGAGGCAGATGAGGTAGATGAAACATTAAATGAAACATTAAAACAAATGAGATGAAGAGGGTCGAGGCCCATTCTATTTTAATATCTATGCACTAAACTTCAGTACTCTTTGGGAGAAAGAGTGGTCTTCGACAGGATGAAATATACTCTAGATATGTTCTTGACGTACTTTGGTTGTAGTGCTCTACAATACTCTGGTGAATAAACCAAAGGAAAATAAATGACTATGAGGCCTACCATATTGTGTAACAAATGCTTTGGTAGCATTAGGACTGCTGTCAGGGAGTAATCTTCTCGAAGACACAATGTCGAATAAAAACAATATCGATATTGTGTCCTTTCTCGGGAGGAAACTTCTGCCGATGTGAAACACTGATGATATTGTTTTGTGTGTTTTAGGATTCATTAGGCTCTCTGTGATAATCATGAGGTCTTCAATCTGGTAAATTTTCCTTTTAATCAATGAATCAGAGCTTAAATTCTTCAATTACAGGCCTTAAAATCTCTGATTATCCACTGATACTCTTTGCCGCTTCATTACTATCTCTGTCTGCAAAATTTGAGCTTTACTGGCACTGGAGAGGTTTTACAGAGTTTAACTCTGTTATTTGATGAAAATTTAAATTTTAACGCCCTCTTAAGCATTTCTCCATAATATCAGGCTCTGAAATTAGCCTTCTCTGCACTCTGTGCCACTATAACAGTGTCTGTGAGCCATGGCGGTGTTCACCGTCTGTACCCTGCGAAGACACACAAACATGTTAAGAAATCCATGCATGGGAGGATGGATGTGGTGGAATGCCGTGATGATGGCAGCAGTGGAAAAAATGCAGTGAAACAATGAAAATTGATCTGACGAAAGTTGGGTGAAATGAAAAACTATAGTGTAAAACATCAAAATTTTAATGTTTGCAGAATGATATGATGTTTAATGCAAAACCCAAGGTTTTGGGCCTTTGAAAAAAATACACAAAAAATGTGTGGGAAACATATGAAATGGGCTGATATGGTGGGACCTGGTCATGGGCAGAGGGTGATTCAATTAGGACCGTTAGATCACAGGAGGAGATCGATGGTCGAGATGGTCCGATGCAATGCTGCGGTTGCGCGATGAGAAATAATGAGTGGAACGTGAAATGCAATGAGGGCCATTGATCAAAACAAATCAACGGTCGGGATCTACTAATAGACCTTCGGGAAATAAAGAGGGGAAGTCGTTTTGGGATACAAAACAACTTTTTTCACTCGGCCATAAGGCTGGAAGGCAGATTTTAATTTTTCAAAGTGATATGGGTCTTTAGGTGACACGTGGCTCTGGAAAACCGCCCATATCACGTAAGTTCCAGCTATTAAAGCTAGAAGAAAAAAAGAACGCGATATTGTTGTGGATCGTTGGATCTGGGCCCGCAGATCCGACGATGGTGGAGGAGTGCGATCTAAAGGATGTGCAGGGTCAGTAAAGGTGGAGCCAAAAGGACGACGGTTTTATTGTGGGTCGTCTAATTTGAGGATGAACGACTGAGATCTATGGAGGAGATACACAGGCGGAGAAAATGGTTAGTGGGCGGGGGAAAACTGAGCTGTTAGATCATCAAGGATGGATGGTTGCGATCTAATCGGAGGGGAGTGATGGAAGGGCAAAAACTCCGATGAGCGATGGTGCGATTGGCTTTGGACTATCGGATCTATGAGAGATCAACGACTATGATTGGATTGGAGGAACCCAATCGGGGGAAATATGGTGGAATGAGGGTGGATCCTGGCCATTGGTTCTTGTAGATTAAACGGCTAGGATTGTGTTGGAGGGTCGCAACCAGGAGGGACGAAGGATGGCACAGTTTAAAATTTGCGATTGCAATCGGAGCAGGGATGCAAGGGTCGTTGGATTAAAAGTGAATCGACGGTGAGCATGCAATCGGAGGGGTGACCAAGGGAAGATGCAGATGCGATGGGACTTGCGATGACCGTTGGATCTATTCCAATCAACGATGAAAATCGATTCAAAAGGCAACAGACTATAACACCATCGCATCGGAACTTTTGTTTTTACAATGGAAAAGCATGTCCCACTCTGATTCTCCAATGCGACTAGCGCCTTATGGACTAGCACTTGGTCTTAGTGCTCGGGCTTATGGAGGGGAAGTGGTTAGGGTTTGGCCGAAAGGGGCTTAGCCTGCACATGGAAAAATATGAGTTTTTAGCCAAAAACAAAGCCTTTAAGGCTAAAATTAGGCTTTCGGTTGGAAAAAAAAAAAGGAGTTGCAATCAAATGAAAGGATTTCACTTGGTTTAAAAGGAAGAATTTGATGGTTTTGGAAACTTAGGAGGGATTTTTGAGGTTGAAGGGGAAATTTTTCAAAGGGGAAAAAAGGCCAAGATGGGGCATTTTGCAGAGATACAAGGGTAGATGAAGGCTCTTCAAAGCACAATTTTTTTACAGACAGTGAGGCTTTTTTGGATGGAAAAAGTAGTGAAGATCTTTTTAAAGGCAACGAACACACAAAGGCTTCAAGGATGAGATATTTTCATGGGAAATGTATCTCTTGAAGTCTCATAAAACAATTTAGCCACCTGTTTTCTTGACAAAAATTTCATAGGTGGCTAACACACACCACTAGTGCATTAACTACAACTGGATCCCCAAAATAATAATATCACTATACATGCCTCACCTTTGACCCTCAACTTGAAATTCATGAGCTAACTCAGTCTTTATGACTTATTTAACTAATACAAGTTGTATGAGATGAAATTACAATTTGTTTTCCAACTTATTAAAGGGATAAATAAATTAGACACCCACATTTTTCACTAATGTGTAACTGAACTCCTCAGGTGATTGGAATCCCACACTAGTATGTGGTCAATTTTTGTCCTTTTTGGATGCAAATTTCATTATTTCTTGTTGCGAATTTCAACAAGGTCTTCTAGCAGAAACTTAAGGCCCTGAAGCAAAAAATTAATGAGTGGAATTGTGAAGGGTTTGGGGACATCTTCACAGAAAAGTAGAAGTTAGAGGAAAGGATGGAACTTTTTCAGATGCAAATGGTGTGTGAAGTTCGATCTGACGAATTTTTTTCCAAAGAAGGGTGCCTGACCTCAGCACTTGAGGAACAAAGAATCCAGGAAGAGACCCTCTAGTGGCAGAAATATCAAATTCAGTAGATTAGGGAGGGGAACTAAATTCAAAGTTCTTCCACTACTCAATGATCAACCAAAAACAACACAATCAGATTACATCTCTTCTCTCCGAGGATGGTAATCATTTGGATCGACATGAAGACATGGAAAGGAAACTTGCCTCCTTCTACTTGTCTTTGTTAAGAAAATAGGGGCATGACTAATTAGAGGAAATAACAAGGATTACTCGTCATGTCCCTCAATTGGTCACAATTGAGCAAAACGAGGCATTGATCCACCCAATCAATAGAGATGAGGTGGAAATGATGGTTAAAACTATGCCTTCAAATAAGGCTCTGGGACTTGATGGTTTCAATTCATAGTTTTTCAAGATCTACTGGCCCATCCTAGGATGGAGATCATGGAATTAGTGGAGGAATATCAGAGGACTAGAAAAGTGTGGTCAAGTCTCAATTCCACCTTCCTCAAATTGATTCCTAAATCTAAAGAAGTCGACTCTCCTAGTGAATTTCATCCTTTAACCCTCTGCAACGTGATAAAAAATATCCATTCATCGGTGTTGGTTTTATACTTGAAACCCATTCTTCATCATATAATTAGCCCAGAATAGTCGGGGTTCGTCAAAGGGAGGAAGATTTTGGATGAAATTGTCACTTCCCATGAAGTCATCCATACTATAAAAACCCACAAAAAATAAGGGATGTTCCTTAAATTAGATCGATCGAAAGCCTATGATAGGCTCAGTTGGTCTTATTTGTTGGGCATACTTCAGGCTTTCATTTTTTCCGAGGAATGGGTGAATTGGATCCATCCTGATTAATTCCTCTCCTTTCCCCACATTTCTCTCCTCTATAGTTCTCTGAAATAGAGACCTATTATCACCCTTCCTTTTTCATCATTGCAGTAGAGGGCCTTAGTTTTCTGATAAAAGAAGAAAAGAGTGATAATGTCACATGAGGTGTCTAATTTCATTGCACCTCCATTGACATGAACCAGCAACAATTTGTAGATGAAAAACTCATGTATGGGGAAGAACCTCTTGAAGAGTATTTTTACATCGATGGAATCCTTGAAGAGTTCAAGACAGCATCAGATATGCTTCGGAATAAATATAAGTCTAATATATTTTTCTTTCATAACCCTTGCCCTATCCAATACTTCCTGGCCAGGGTCCTATGCTTTTCCATAGGAAATATGCCTTACAAATACCTAGGAGTTCCCCTCTCGACCAAAACCATCTTCATATTTCCCCCTGGAAATAATTGTGTGCCAAAATTCAAAACAAACTTGCCAACTAGACATTTCAAGTTTTGAATCTAGAAGGAAGGGCGACTCTCTTAAAATTCATCCTCCACGCGATCCCCCTATATCAAATCTCAACTCTCCCTGTCCCTAAAAGTATGCATTGAGAGTTAACTTCCCCATTTAAGAAATTTGTATGGAATGGAGAAACAATGGAACGAAAGTGACCACTAGTAGTTTGGAAAAAGCACTGTCTCCCCAAATATCTAGATGAGATCGGTCTCAGAGATCCAGGACCTGAATGCTACCCTCGACACTTAAATGTGGTAGTATTGGCTTCACAGGGGTATGAAAAAGTCGAAGAAAATATAGACATAGAAATATGGTCAAGGAAAAACCTAAGGGGAGCTATAGCAAAATCACTCTAAGACCAATGATTCGAAAATATGGAAAATGTATAACCTCAATAGCTACATTGTTCGATATCACTTCTTTAGGGAAGTCCACTATGGTAATTAAACTCTCTTCTTGGATGTCTCCTAGTAGAAACAACCTCGCCTTTCCTAGGAGCCATATCTTTAGTAGTTGCATGCTATGATTCTGGACCTGAGCGAGGGACAAGTGTCCGATTATTGGCATGAAGGTCAAGAAAATATGGGTTGGCATTGTTGGAAGAAGGCACAATACTAGCCAGTTCATATTAGAAAATAGGAATGGGAACCACTGCTCAATCAATTGGCCCATCATAGAATTCGCCAATCTCAGTGCTCAGATAAAATCAAGTGGGGATACTCAACCATAGATAACTTGTTTATCCGTGGAGCTTATCTCATCAAAATGATGGCCCCAACAATCCTAGAAGGAAGATATGGTAGTGAACCTTGGGTAACACATTATGGCCTAAAGTGGCTCATTTCTTATGATTGGTAGGGCATAATAAAATCCTTACCTTGGAAAAATCAGTAAATAAAGGCTAGGAAGGGCCATCTAGATGTGTTCTATGCTTGGCCTCGGAGGAGATAATGCAACACCTATTGAAGGATTTTTCGATTGTAAAAGAAGTAAGGAGGCAGATTAATGATCCTTTTGAACCCAGAGACCATGGCCAAGAGGATATTCGGGCAACCATCGAAAAATATCAAACACACTTCTTCCACAACCCCATTGTGAATCAAGCGTGGAATATTTCTGTGAGGTTTTCCTTATGGAATGTCTGGAAGGACCGCAAATGAGCTATATTTCATAACAAACCCCCTCTAGCTCCCTGGTTTAGACACAGGTCAAATAAAACATTCAGGAAACCATTCTCTCAGACAAATGGGATCCTGAATATTGGAAGGCTAATCCAACAGAAGATCGCATACTCTCCTCCCTTAGCCTTTCCAAGGATTTGTTATTCCTGGAAAATTCCTCTTCAAAGGCTCCTTGAAGTACCTCTCCATCGATATTATATAATCCCACACAAGGATGCATCCAATTTAATTTTGATGGGGCCTCTAAAGGGAACCCAGGACAAGGAGGCTATCGAGGAGTTCTTTGAGATCATACAAGAGAACCAGTTGGCACCTTCACAAGATACTGTGGTATAACCACTAATAACATGGCTGAGCTAACTTCTCTGGAACATGGGCTCATTCAGACATAGGTGATCCAGGTGGATATTGGTGGTCACCCACCTATTCCACTTGGGGCTCCACCATTGTCTATTTCAGTTTTTCAGTTTCAGCACAGTTTACTATTTTTAGCAGTTTTTCGGGTCCTAAACTTCTGGAGCCATTTTGAGGCCCTAAACGACGTTTTTTGGGAAAAAGGAGAGCAACATGCATCCACGGACCAATGTTTCTCATTCCAAATTTGTAGTCCTCAGATAGATCTTTCTAACAAGGTATGGTACGCGTCAAACGGAGATCGTATGCCAAAGTTACACCCTTGGGAAGTTGAAACACCAATTTACCCAAACGGGGCCCATAGTTTTGGCGCTTCATCTCCTAGGGTTAGGGTTTTGGCTGTTTAGGATTTCCCATTGTTTCTAAATAATAAATAGGCCCTTGAGCCTCATTGTAACTCAGTTCAGAGGCCTGTAGCCGCCACATCTCTTCTCAGAGATAGCTACCAGTGCCCTAGCTAGTTTTATTTCCATTCGGTCTGTAAGCAAATTTCAGTTCTTTGATATTAATGAAATGAAGTGTTATTTCCGCTGCATCTCTGTATTTATGGTTATGTGTTTATTCTGTTGCGTTCCTGCATAAATCCGGATCAGTGGTATCAGAGCGGTCTGCTTTTTCTCGATCCTTCTTTGCATGTCCCAACGAGGTCGGGGTATAAGGAGCTAGGGCTTGATCTGGTGGAACCTTTGCAAGATCAGCCTCGCAAACCTCGACGGACGCCCATGGGGGACGAAAAGAAAGATGAGGGAGCAGTAGATCCTATCAAAATATTGCTCGAGGAGGCCCTCGAAAAACAAAGGAACGCGATGATGGATAGCTTTGCTCAGATCCTTCAACGGCTGCCCACCGGCGGCGCATCTGCATCCAGTAGCCACTCTGGAGTTGCGACTCCCTTTAAGGTACAAGTGAATTTTGACATTCCCATATTTGAGGGTCAAATAGACGCAGATGTCGTAGATAGATGGTTGAATCTATTAGAAGGATATTTCTCTGTTCATGACTTTTCAGACCGGGAGAAGATTATTTTTGCACTCCTCAAAGCTACCCCCCATGTTAAGGACTGGTGGGAAACCTACCGTGAGAACAAGGACCAGACAGAACCCTCTCTGTTCTCGGCCGTACCAACTTGGAATTCTTTCCGAGACGCCGTCAAGGAACAGTACTATCCCGTGGGGAGCTATGAGGACAAGTACATACAATGGACCACGCTGCGACAACAAAGGGATCAAGATGTGCACGAGCTGACGAATCTGTTCCATACCCCGCGCACAAAGTTGGGTATCAAAGATTCAGAGAAACATTTGGTGCTAAAGTATCGCAGTTGTCTGCACAGATACATTCAGGAGGAAATGGAGTTCCTCGACATCTCCTCGCTTGGTACGGCATACCGGTATGCTGCCAAGATTGAGCAGAAATTCAAGCAGAAGAAGCGAGACTTTGGATCTGCAAATCAAAAGCAAGGGAAAGGTGTTTGCAAACTGCAGAACAAAGGACAGAGCCAAGGCATGGTGGCTAAATACAACTCATCGAAGCCACAAGAAAAGAACAACACCACAAAGCCAAAGAAGGACACGGGAAAGTGGTGTGAGTTCCATAAGAGCTCCACTCACAACACAAGTGAATATCGGGCCAAGCAGTCACTAGTGGCCGACATGAGGGCTTCTGAGTCAGATGCATGCTCTGACTCCGAATCAGAACCTAAAAAGGTGAATGAAAAAGGGAAATATATTATTGATGCGGAGCCCAATGCCACTGTTGCCACTACAAAGATCCAAAAGGAGGAACAGGAAGATCCAGAGGAGGAGGAACGTCTCTTCCACTCCTAGATGTGGGTAAAGGGCTCCCCGGTACAGTTCATTGTCGACAATGGGAGCCAAAAAAACCTCATTTCAGCAGATGCCATGAAGCGGTTCGGCTTGCCGACCACAGCTCACCCACATCCATACACCATCGGGTGGCTTCACCAAGGACGAGATCTCCGCATCTGCCGGCAGTGTCGCCTTTCCTATAGCATCAAGCCCTTCACGGATGAGGTATTATGTGACGTTGCTCCTATTGATGTTTCTGATGTATTATTAGGACAACCATACTTGTGGAAGCGTCATGTTGTGTATGAGTCTCGACCTCGTGCTATTATTGTTACTTTGGGAAATAAGTTGTACAGGATACCAGAGGTACCACCTCCTGCGGCTATCTCTTTGGTTACTGCAAAACAATGCAGTAAGCTCATTTCCCAAACTAGGAAATTCGTTTTCCTGATGATCCACCCCCAGGGCAAGAAGAAGACTGTGGCCACGACCTCCAGACAAGGCTCCTCTGCACAACAACAACAAATGGATAAGGTTGTGGAGGAGTACGGGGACATATTCACCTCACCCACAGGGGTTCCTCTGCACTGTCAGGTCAAGCACCCGATTGATCTGACCCCAGGTGCGTCGTTACCTAATGGACCGATCTATCGGCGCTCTGTTCTGGAGAATGATGAAATCAAGAGACAGATTCAGGAGCTGTTGCAGAAAGGTCACATCAGACCAAGTTCATCGCCCTGTGGGAGCCCGATCGTGTTGGTACAGAAGAAGGATGGGACGTGGAGACTCTGTATTGACTATCGGGCACTGAACAAGATCACTGTCCAGAATAGGAACCCAATCCCATGGATTGATGACCTTCTGGACCAACTCCAAGGTGCAAAATATTTCAGTAAGATCGACCTAAAGTTTGGGTATCACCAGGTACCAATTGAACCCTCTGATGTGTGGAAGACTGCCTTCAAAGCTAAGGAAGGCCTTTTTGAATGGCTGGTCATGCCTTTCGGGTTGACGAATGCTCCCGCCACCTTCATGAGGATGATGGATGACATCTTGCGGCCATTCACCAACTCATTTGTAGTGGTGTACTTGAATGACATTCTGATCTTCAGCCAGACTTGGGAAGAGCACCTTCACCACATCCGACAAGTCCTCCAAACACTGCGGCAACACAAGTTGTGTGCCAATTTGGAGAAGTGCACTTTTGGCATGACCCAGGTTCAATATCTGGGATACATTATTGATGAAAGGGGGGTGCATGTGGATCCAGCCAAGATCCAAGTCATTTGGGATTGGCTAGCCCCAACCACTATAACAGAGCTTCGCAGCTTTCTGGGTCTTGCTAATTTCTACCAGAGGTTCGTGTTGGGATTCTCTCATATCACGTGGCCCTTGAGTCAAGTCACCAAGGGAGGAGCAAGAGAAAAAAAAATTTCGTCAGAACCTCAACAGAAGGCGTTCACAGAATTGAAAAACCGCCTCAGTTCTGCCCCAGTGCTCACTTTACCAGACTTGCAACAGCCATTTGAGATCGAGACAAATGCCTCTAAATATGCTATTGGGGCAGTCCTTACTCAACAGGGACATCTAGTGGCATTTCACAGTGAGACACTGTCTGACACAGTTCGCAAGTACCCCACATATGACAAAGAAATGTACTCCATTGTGCAAGCTTGTCGACAATGGAAGCATTACATTTTGGGGAAGGAAACAATCATCCACACAGACCACAGGCCCCTGTAGTTCATACAGACACAAGGGAAGTTGCAGAATGATCGCCATCAGAAGTGGTCTACATATCTACAACAGTTTCATTTGAACATCATGTATAAGAAGGGTAGCACCAATCATGTTGCAGATTTCCTCAGCCGACCACCGATCGTGGCGCTCACCACTGTGCTCAACTCTTATGGGCACGAGACTTCTGATTGGCCGCTTCTCTATGAGAGTGACCCAGAATTCATCCAAACTTACAAGGCACTCTTGGGGGGTACGCAAGTTCCAAATTTTCACCTCCAAGATGCACTTTTATGTCACATGGGACACCTTTGTGTTCCTTCAAGTGAGCGTGCCAAGATGATATGGGAATCACACTACAGTCGAGTCGCTGGGCATTTCGGGGTCGAGAAAACAGTAGCAATCCTGCAGAAGTATTTCTATTGGCCGAACCTTCGAAAGGATGTCGAGAAGCACATCAGATCCTGCACTGTTTGTGCCATTGCCAAATCGACCATCAAGAAGCAAGGCCTATATACTCCTTTACCTACCCCTAGTCGACCTTGGGAATCCATCTCCATGGATTACATGTCGGGCCTGCCTTCTACTAAGCAGGGAAATGACTGTGTTTTTGTGGTCGTCGACAGATTCTCGAAGATGGCCATTATGGCGGCCTGCAAGAAGAATATCACAGCAGAAGCCACTGTTAAACTCTTCTTTGAACGAGTGTGGGTGCACTTTGGGATCCCACAGTCTATCATATCAGATCGGGATAGCAGGTTCCTCAGCACATTTTGGTCCAGCCTCTGGTCGATGTTGGATACCAAGCTCACCAAGTCCACAACTTTCCATCCCCAAACAGATGGCCAGACAGAGGTCGTCAACAGAATTATTGTACACATTTTGTGCATGTATAATTCAAAGCATCCATGCACATGGGACGAGAGCCTCCCCTATTTAAAACATAGTTATAATCGGGCTCTCCACAGTTCAATCGGCCATAGCCCCTTTCAGGTGGGCTTGGGATTCTAGCCACTATGTCCCATTGACGTAGCCATGCCATTTGCAGCTGCTCAGGCCAATTCAGCTCATGTCCAGTCTGAAGTTGACAAAGCAAGTAGCTTCATCAAGCGCATTCAACACATCCGCCAATAGTTTCATGATATATTGGACAGAGCCAATGCCAAGTACAAGCAACGCCATGATCAACACTGGGTGCCACACAACTTCCAGGTGGGCGACAAAGTATGGCTACATTTGCAGAAGGATCGCCTCACTGGACACCACCGAAAGCTTCGCCCACTCCGATAAGGGCCGTACACCATCACCAAGGCTGTAGGGAACAATTCCTTCAAGCTCATTATTCCACCATTCCTTGGTTTGCACCCAGTCTTCAATGTGGATTGCCTTCGTCCTTACTTCCCACCTCTACTGGACACCTCGGACATTGCAGAACAACTCACACCAACAGAGTTAAATATAGAATGCATGGAACAGGCCACCATAGATTATATCATGGACATGCAAATCAAGCACACTCGCCAGCAGAAGATCCAACTATATCGGGTTGTCAAAGCTAGCCAACTCCTGCACCAAGGAAAGTGGTTCACCAGGGACCAAGTTGAGCAGAATTTCCTCATCTCATGGAGGAACTTAACGCAATGGGGACCATTGCTTCCTAAGGGGAGAGGAATGATCTAGGTGGATATTGGTGGTCACCTGCCTATTCCACTTGGGGCTCCACCATTGTCTATTTCATTTTTTCAGTTTCGGCACAATTTACTATTTTTAGCAGTTTTTCGGGTCCTAAACTTCCGGAGCCGTTTTGAGGCCCTAAACGACGTTTTTTGGGAAAACTGAGAGCAACATGGGTCAAGTGATTGATTTTTCCCATTCTAAATTTGTATTCCTCGGATAGATCTTTCTAATGAGGTATGGTACGCATCAAACAGAGATTGTATGCCAATGTTACGCCCCTAGGAAGTTGAAACACCAATTTACCCAAACGGGGCCCATAGTTTTGGCGCTTCATCTCCTAGGGTTAGGGTTTTGGATGTTTAGGATTTCCCATTGTTTATAAATGATAAATAGGCCCTCGAGCCTCATTGTAACTCAGTTTAGAGGCCTGTAGCCGCCACATCTCTTCTCAGAGATAGCTACCAGCGCCCTAGCTAGTTTTATTTCCATTCTGTCTGTAAGCAAATTTCAGTTCTTTGATATTAATGAAATGAAATGTTATTTCCGGTGCATCTCTGTATTTATGGTTATATGTTTATTCTGTTGCGTTCCTGCATAAATCTGGATCAATAGGAACAGTGTCAGAAGAGGTTGAATATAGTTGGAGACTCCAAGTTGATCATCCAACTGATCCAAAATATCATTAATGGGTCTGCCATTCGTGAATTTTCCTCGAGCTGGTGCCTAGAAGCACAACTGGATAGTGTAAATAATCACAACTGGATAGCATTAAGACAAGGATGGAGGCATGTTGATAATTCTTGATGTAAAGATCTTTTCAGATCTGAAATTTTCATATGACATTCCATTGCTTTCTCGCGCTATTTAGCAGAGATTGCAAGTGTTGTTTAGCACAGGGTGTTCCTGGTCGGGAATCCCACCTCTTTCTTAGAGTAGCTCTAGAAAGAGTAATGTACTTCATTTTACATCAGGCATAATGTGCCACATCTATTTTCCTACTTTCTGCAGAACATCCATATTCAGAAATTGCATATTTCTAAAGATCAGTTTGGAAGGAGGGAGTTGTCTTCAGTACTTCAGCTGGAGAACTGGTGAGGGTTTATTCCTATCACCTTGGGCTTATAGATCAGCTTCCCAGAGCTTCATTAGAGATCTCGCATCAGGCCAAAATTTATTGACCTCCTAGCAGCAGTATTCCTTTTAGGAATTACGCTGTCCATTTTGCATATCTAAAAGGAGGAAGGAAGTTACTAGCATTTCAACTAGTAATCCTATGAGGGACCATCCCCTCACATTTCCATCATTATTTCCATCAGCCTGGAATTTATTGCATCATTTTTTAGTAGGAAGAAGGCCTCTCTTTCCCTCACAACGTAGTTTCTATTGGCAGTTGTGTTGCAGTAGCTGAAATCATTATTAGAGGATTGAAAAGCTAGATCTAGAGCTTCTAGCTTGTAGATCTGAAGAAGGGATCAACCCATCAAGCTTAGATTTTAACTTGAAACATATTTTAGCCATCTATTTGACAGATCTAGCTTCAAATTTTTATTTCCCAGCAGATCAAGGATCAAATCCTAGGGAGGTGATTTTCCAAAGTTGTAGATCTAGAAAATCTTTTCTGGGTTATCTTGGGAATCCATCACATTGGCCAGATCTTGAATCTCGGCATAATCTAAGCTCCAGATTTGAAAATATATGCATTTTCCTTTTCAACCTGCAACTATATGTTCATATTCTGCTGAAGGGATAGCACAGTATTTGCTTCAGTGCCTCTCCAGTTATGTTGTACCTATTGTAGCATGTTTTCTAGGTAATTCTAGACCAACTTTTTGACTAGATCTACTCATATTTTGTGTGTAACTGATTCTTCTCAAATATAATAATATGGCTCAGCTTCTCTGCAAATTTTGATGTTGTCTTAAGATTAATTGTTTACTTAGTTGCAGTTCTTATATTGTGTTTCAGTATTGCTGCATTTTCCCATTTTGGGATATTATAGTGGTATCAGAGCATGATTTGTGGCTCATCTTGTGGACACTTCATCTTTTGCATCTAAATAAGAAGCAGATAGATGAGATCTATCATGGAGGAAGAAAATTCTGCCACTCATTTCTATAGATTTATGCGAGAACTCCCCAAGGAGGTCAATCAAATGAAAGAGGGAAGGAAAAAATAAGATCCAAGAAGAAGATGTAATGAGGAAGGTCCAAGCACTTCCTATCAGTAAAGAAGAAAATCAGAGAATCATAGATCTCCTCATAGATGCAGAAACATTTACTTGAGAACATAAATAATTACCTAGAGGAATAATTAAACATAACCAACAAAAAATCATAAACATAAACACAAATTTTTAATGGGAAAAACCCCATACTCCGGGGAAAACCCATCCTAATGAAATTTCATTAGCCTTAGCCAAAACCCTAGCCAATCAAGCCAATTTAGCCTTCACCGCTCACATCCAGGCCTACATTACAATAAAGTCCTCCGAGCCTTTTATAGTCTCTATTACATGCAATACCATGAGCTGAAAACCATGGGTGCACAATACCATGTGCCCCAAAACCATAGTTTTTTAACTCGGTCAAACTTGAATCTAATCCCAAGCCAATTTACCTAACATTCCCCCCTTAAAATTGACTTGGGGATCCTTGACTAAATCCAGCCAACCTTGCCGAGTGAGTGAGCCCCACTCACTTTGGCTCTCACCCCCCTCAAACTTTTTACCCAGGGTAATTGTTAACTTGAAATCCCCCCTATCACCTAGGTCTATCCCAGACTTTACTAGTGATTACCCAGGGGTACACATGCCATACCAGGTCTTACAGTAGTATGCCCATTTACATATAATAAATTGACTCCATAATAATAATAATAATATTTTTTTCAAATTCATTGTTGCTATCTAAACACATCCTCTCTTGCACATTGGAAGTCCTTGGCACGTTTTCATTCTACTATTCTACCACAACCTCCTCTCAATTACCTAAACCCTGAAGGCAACACACTCTTTTGGTTATTAATGTGCTTTCCAGATCCGCTAGACCTCTTTTGTGAATGTCACCATGTATATCTCAACTTTGGAATTTTTCATTTCCATATGAATCTTGTGGCCTATCCCTTTCTAACTGGTCATAGCCATCAAAAAATCCTTGTTCATTTCTCCTACAGTGCCTGCGGAGAGATCACACAAAGCTGGTCAAACAACTAATGTCACTCCTTTTCTTGTCTTTCTTTATGAACACCAAAGTTGACTCAAAGACTGCCTTGTTGGTACTCAGCCCTGCGACCCACTGCGTCTTCTCTTCAACATGTCATCATCACATCAACACATTTTCCGTCCATAAATGCTCTTTTTCCAATGCAAAAAATCTCCTCACGCGTTCTTATTTGTGCACTATTGTGGCTTTTATTTCTTCCTCGAGATCCTCAATATCTCCCCCACCGCCATATTCGTCACCCTTGGCATTGTATTGACCGCCCTCAAGAGACTTCCATGACCTTGGAAAATATTTGTAGCTCATATTTCATTCTAAGAGCATGGAGAAACCTACTCATTCATTTTTCCATGTATGCTTGTTGGTTTCATTCTCAATGAGATTTATCACACATACATATGCCAAGCATGGGTCGACGATATTCATGATCACCTTCTGTTGAAAACCCATGGAGTCCTGCTGCACTTTGTAATCATCGCCGCTAAAAACTTTTAATGTAGGCCCTACGATGGAATCCTGGCCCGCCACAAATTAGCAATGCTCAGCATTTCCCAACCATCACGTCCCCACCTGGGCACCACGAATTTCCTTTCTAGTCATAAGATGTGAACAATTAATGGCTAGTGAACCCAAGCTCTATCATGTTGACAGAGATTTTCCAGACACCTCCATGCTACCCTTTCTCGGCCATAGGCATCCATTTTCGACTCTTATAAATCTATGCTTGCATTATTTGGACTACCAAATATGAGTCCTGTTAAACACCATGTTAAACACACACATGGTGTATGAGGAAAATAAACACACACACACAAGAGAATCAACACACAATGAAGGATAAGCGTGAGGCTTTCTTATTTTTCCATTATACATGATGTACATTTATAATACAATGGTGTGACTCTTAGTTTCACATTCCAAGGTCACTTGGACTCCATTGTGACTTTTCGCATTCCACACCTACCCATAGAGGATTAGGTGTTCCAACATTCCCCCCTTAATCCGAAGGGGTATGTGTGAGTCCAAGAAGAGAGTTGTAATACAAATCTGCAAAGTATACATGGCAGCACTTGGGCTAAATCAACTCTCTGAAATGTTGGAAAAAAAGAGGTGGTTTAAGGATGACCACCAACACTGGAACGCAATACTTGTTGCAGTTCCCGAAACTCTTCCAAAACTGGCAAGAAGCTGAAAGATTCTACTAGAGGAATTGTTCCTAATAAAAAAGGGAGACCTTCAACCTAAAAGGAGGGAGGTCTACTACATGTGATGGTTTTAGGATTACCAACAACTCTGGAATGCTTTGAAGCATTTCCTGGAACTCAACCAAAGCTGGCAAGAAGCTGAAGGCTTCTGCTAGAGGAAGTGTCCCTCATATATGAAAGGGAGACCTTCGACCTAAAATAAGGGAGGTCTACTACCTGTGATGGTTTTAGGTTATCCACCAACCAAAGATGATGATTTAAGTTTGTCCACCAACTGAAGGCATGCTCATGGGCATCCGTGTCTCTGGCTACATCTCTGAATCTGGAATGAAGAATTGTGGCTCAGGCTCGCTTGAACTGTTGTGTCTTTGGCTACAACTCTGAACATGGAATGAGAGATTGTGGCTCAAGCTCACTTGATCTGACATCGAAGCTTGTACATGACCACCATTTTCCCCCTGTCAGAGACAAGGTGAGATGATGGTGAAAACTCAACTGCAAGTTTGTTCAATATTCGTGAGCAAGTTCTAACATGTATCGTAAACATCTTCTTGGCTGCTGATGCCCATTGCCAAGAAGCGATCCATCCAAGATGAATCTTTGTTCTTGCAGGAGGCTTGTGTCTAAACCATCTGTCTAAAGAATGAATGTTCCGACCACAATGCTTGCATGGATGAAGATCAAAATAATGATCTTTCATATGGCCAACTCGATCACAGTGTTGGCATTTCACAATATGTTGTTGTTGTTGTGGAGCAGGATCCGGAACAGCTGCAGGTGAACTGTCATACAAGAATCTGGCACTCTGAAATATGATGGGCTTGGTGTAGTCTAGAATATTAAAGGTCACATCCTTGTCATATCCAAGACCAGTTTGGTGCTTGTTGTGGACAAGCTCTTCCCAAGTTCTGATGATGGGCTTAGGAAGTGCAGGCTGAGCTATTGCATCTGCATGTACATGTGCTCTAGTACAAGGAACTGAATGGGAATCAACTGAAACTTTGCTGACTTGCTGCTGATGGGAGTCTTTCACAATGTTCTGAACAGAAACAGGTTCAGAATGGTGACTCTTTTGCTGAAGTTCATCTTGTTGGAGCTGAGATTCCAACTGCAAAAACTCAGTCTTTTCTTGTGCATCTAGCAAACAACGTTGAATGTTACAAAGAGCATTCTTACTCATTTTTATCATGTCATCAACATTGGAATGAATGAAGTTATTCAACAACTCTAATGCCTCATTGATTTTAGCCATTTTCAACAACTTAGGCTCAAAAATGAAAGGGTGTCGCCTTCAACCGAAAATGCACCCATTTACAATGTGATTTAACTTGCTTTTAACAAATACAAATGACTTTTATAAATCTCAAAGTACAAAATCTGCTGATTGCAACTATGAAGAAGCAATACAATGTCAATATCTCTGCAAAAATATTTGAATGTGCAGCAAAAACACTATGCAAGAAGCCTTTAAGTTAGCTGATTTTTTTTCTTCAAGGAGCTGCTTGTCTTCACATGTCAATTTCTTCAAAAAATCAACTTTCTATGCCACAAACAATTCAATGTAAAAATCCAACTGCTTCATATGCCATTTCCTCCATTTCTGCTGTTCATATTCTTTCTTGTCTTCAATGTCCTTCCTCTCTCTCTCTCTGCTGTTTTTTTTTTAATTAATTAAAAAATAATTAAAAAATAAATTAATTGGGATTAATTAAAAAATGAGAAGGAGGGATTGTAGTAAAAATGGAAAAGGGGGATTTTTATTAACAAAAGGAATTAATTTAAAAGGAGAGGAAAGGTATTATATAGAAGGGGCAAATATTAAAAATAAAGGAGGTATTATATGGAGGGGGTTTTATTAATGGAGGGAGGGAATATTATTAAAAAATTCAGAAGTTGAATTTTAAAAGGATACAACAGAAGTCAAATTAATGGAGGGAGGGGATATTATTAAAAAATTCAGTAGTCGTAGAGGGAGATAAACATAAGCAATGAGGCCACTGGCCTACGGGCAGAGGGCGAGTAGGGGAGAGCGTATCTTAGGGGCTGGAGGGGAGAAGAGTAGGGAGCAGTGTTGAGAGGGGAGTCGAAGGAGTTGAGGGAGCATTGCTTAGGGGGTGGGATAGGTGCAGAGCTGATGGGAGTATGGTGTGGGCTGCGTAATGCAGGTAGGTAAGGAGGGAAGGAGCCGAACATCGGCTGAGTGTGAGGGCGTAGTGGGTAGGGAGAGTCACAGGAGGGGACAGAGATTATTGGAGTGTGTTTGTAGAGTTAGCAGTGTAAGGTGAGAGCGTATTGCTATGAGTGGTGAGGCCGCGTAGGGAGGCGAGGTACTATGAAAGGGTTTGGGGAATGGGCCATGGGTAGTAAATTTAGCAGTAGGGAGAGGGTTGTTGCGATGAGAGCGGTGGGTAGCGGGTAGGAGGTGGGGTGTGAGGAGAGTTTTGGAGCGTAGAGTGCAGGTTGCAGGGGGGCCAAAAGGCCAAATTTTTATTTATTTATTTATTTTATTATATTTTTTTTATTTAATTAAAATAGCAGAGAGCATTGAAAGAGCAGAAATTTCAAAAATGTGGCAGAAAAGAAAGAGTATTTTTTCTTTCAGCAGCAGAATATTGGATAAATGAAAAATTAGATATTTGCAGAAAACTCAAAAATATTTCAGTGAAAACTTAGAAATCTTTCCAGTAGCCCAGCAGCAGGAAAATGGACTTTAAAAATGCAGAATTATTCTAAAAAATTTTAGCAGAAAACCCAGAAATTTGCAGAAATTTTCCAATAAAAAACTGAGAAATTTTACTTGAAAACCCAAAACTTTTCTTCAAAACCCCACTTTGAACATTATTCTAGCAGCTCTTCAAAATGCAGAAATTAAAAAATAGAAATTTAGAAAACCTGCACAATTTGATATGCACAATGCTGCTTTTCTCCAGACCAATTTCTAAATGTTGCCACAGATTTTGAATGTTGCTCTTCTCCAAGACAAAATTTCTGAATGTGGCAAAATGACTGCTGCAACAATATATGAGTGCTACAAAAATTATCAAAATTTTTGCAGATATGCACAGGCCATAAAAAAAAATGGCTCACTCAAGGTGGATCTAGTTATGGACGTATCAGCTCTGATACCATGTTAAACACACACATGGTGTATGAGGAAAATAAACACACACACACAAGAGACTCAACACACAATGAAGGATAAGGGTGAGGCTTTCTTATTTTTCCATTATACATGATGTACATTTATAATACAATGGTGTGACTCTTGGTTTCACATTCCAAGGTCACTTGGACTCCATTGTGACTTTTCACATTCCACACCTAACCATAGAGGATTAGGTGTTCCAACAAGTCCTTTTCCACATTATTGCACCTACCCGATCCAACACCATGTTTGGATCAAACCCTTACAGTTGCAGCATCTCACGAATATACTACAATGTCGTGGTCACCTTTTTCGCACACATTCCTTGGTCACAGAGCTGCTCCTCAGCGAGAATGAGTGTTGCCTCTACCCAATGCGACTTCGACTTTGTCAATGCACTTCTATCCACAATCTTCATTGATAGTTGTGATCATTACTGGATATGAACCATAATATCCTATGAAACCATCCATGCCTTCATATGGAAAGATCTGCAAAAGGTTGCATTTATTTCTCCATTCACCTTGCCAATAAAACCCTTGGCTACAAAAGCGTCCTTCTAAAGCCAAATATGGCTCTGATACCAAATGAAGAAACATTTACTTGAGAACATAAATAATTACCTAGAGGAATAATTAAACATAACCAACAAAAAATCATAAACATAAACACAAATGTTTAATGATAAAAACCCCAAACTCTGGGGAAAACCCATCCTAATGAAATTTCATTAGCCTTGGCCAAAACCTTGGCCAATCAAGCCAATTGAGCCTTCACCGCTCACATCCAGACCTACATTACACTGCAGTCCTCTGAGCCTTTTATAGGCTCTATTACATGCAATACCATGAGCTAAAAACCATGGGTGCACAATACCATGTGCCCCAAAACCATCATTGTCTAACT
This sequence comes from Pinus albicaulis, assembly GCA_034641835.2. Classification (NCBI taxonomy): domain Eukaryota; kingdom Viridiplantae; phylum Streptophyta; class Pinopsida; order Pinales; family Pinaceae; genus Pinus; species Pinus albicaulis. The sequence continues at coordinate 78,496,329 of CM076573.1, read as the reverse complement.
CAGTCAAACTTAACTCTAATCCCGAGTCAATTTACCTAACAATAGATCCACTATGCCACTTTCTTTGGAGAAGGTGAGAGGTGTAGAAATGAAGAAATAAGAACACCTGAGACTCATGAAAATCTCAATATATATCTTGAAGAGTATAAAGCACAATCTAGATCATTCAAGGAGAAGCTAACACTCCAACAATTCTTCAAAATCAAAGAATAAAAAGGATCCTATAGCAGCAATAGAAGAAAGAGTCATAATAGATTCTATTTTCCTACATTTGATGGATCTTCCTCAAGCACTGTTAAGGCTTGGAGGAGATAATTAGATGCATTTTTCAGGCTACATCCTGTAGCTGAAGAAGAGGTTGTCTAAATTGCAGCACTTCATCTCTTAGATGAAGCCAATTATTAGTGGTTTGGTCACATGGAGCATGCAAAGGTGACTAAATATTTAGATTTCTTTCACAAGTTGAGGAAGAAGTTTGATGAGAAGAAGATAGATATGTGCCACAAAGGGAAATTTCCTAAGGAAACTAAAGAGGATGTCATTCTTCTCACTTTGGACAAGGAGTCACTACATTCACCACCAGCTGCAGAAGTACTTGCATCCGGAGAAGAGACACTTTTAACTTTGCAAGATATTCTTGAGCTCTTGACACATTGAGTCCCGTGCATGATTCAGGAGATGCACAAGGGAAAGGAGGAAGATTCCAGTGCTATTACACTTGGAGAAGAGCAGTCTTCATTCTTACCAGCAGTTGGAGGCATTATTGTCCCGGTTGAAGGAACTATTGTGTTCTATTAAAAGGTTCCCATAGATTATTTGATCCAAGGTATGCATACACATTCATCACCTATTGTTTTAGTAGATCTTATTGAAACTTGTGGGGACATGGCATTAGTGCCAATGCATAACCAAGGATTAGAACATAGTGATGATTTGAAGCAGAAATATATCACAGCACAGAGGACCCTTGATATAATCAAGGAGGAGGTTAAGAACTATCCCAGTTCATTATTGTTGAGCTATATTCAACCCTTTGATTTGAAATGCAGAGTTTCATAAAATGGGATGAGCATAATCCTGTGTACAATAACTGGTTATGAGATCAATATTGTGCCTTGCTTTGAGACAACACATATTTTATCATGCAGATCTACAGTGTTGTCACTTAGTAGCTGTGAAGATGAGGAGGTCCCATCATTCTTGGAGAATTCTAAAGGTAGCTTCACTCATGAAGAAATGGAGGAAAAGATGATAAATGGTAGACATCTTCAGATGAGAAACCTTTTCTCCTTTCTAGATGACCCTTTCTCAATGAGCATCTCACAGCTCAAAAGAGACTTCTACCTACAGCAGATCCAGAACCTCATTGTTTTTGGAAGGCCATGGATGAGAAGAAGGTCTATTAAGAGATCTCATTGGAGGTGCACTTCAACATTTCATGAAGTGAAAAGTTCTTCATCAGTTTGGGGAAGATGGTGCTCTACAAAGGGAGGATACCATGATTATGCAACACATCACTCATCTTCCATATTGGAGTGAGTGGGTGAGGATGATAAGAAAGGGGTTACATGACCACTTGCAGATGTATGACATGGGCCAGCAAGCTTGGTGACGTTGGTTGCCCTTGGGAGATTCTTGTCACTTCCCAAAGGCTCCTATTTCTTTGATCCATGCCTTGAGGAACACTTATGAGATGAAGAAAGAGGAATGACTGCGATGGTTTCTCTTGGGTGAGTATGGTTACCTCCCAATAGCTCATATTTTTCTGATTCATGCCTTGTGTATCAATGATAGAATGCAGCAAAAGAAGGCATGTTCATTTTGGTTTCACTTGAGAGAGATTGGACACCACATGACATCTCCTATGTCTATGTGTTTTGTATTGGGTAAATATTGGCATGATGCTCTCATGATGTGCATTGATGATGTTTCTTTGTATTGTACTGATGTGACATTCCATATGTGCATTAGTATGCTTTTGCTTTATGATGCACATGAGGAGGAGAAAAAGTAGCAAGATCTCTTGTTGCTTTGGTTGCTTTTGAGGGAGTTTGGCTTGTCCATCGTACATGGAGGAGATGGAGGATGGCAGCAAAGGGCCTTACTTTGGTGGTTACTATTAGGAGAATATGGTTTGACATACTTTTCCGCCCATATAACTCCTTCCCTTCTTCTTTTGCATAATGTTGGAATGATGCTTGGATCCAACAAGGCCAATAGGGCTAAGGAAGAGAGCATATCAATGCTCAATCAAATTCATAAAACATGGGATGAAGAGATGTATTGTGAGATGGAGCTTTTCCTTTGTGGAAAGAGATACTTTATTTTATGTATCTCATGTATTAATGATGAAGTTGGAACTCATGTGGTTGTCACTTGGTACTTCATGATGGAAGAAGGACATCTAACTATATAGTTAGAAGTCATTTTATATGTTTTTGAGAGACAACTTTGGAACCAAACATGCATAACACATTGCAGCAAATGGAGGAAGCCTTCCGTATGTGGATGCCATTTGGAGGGGAATAAATGGCTTTTCATCTACTTTTGAAGTTTCTTGAGGACAAGCAACATTTTTCTAGGGGGGATTGTAATATTCCCAAATTTTCCCATCAAATTTGGAATATTATCGTCCTTGATTTTCTTAATGAATTAAGTAAATAAAAGGGTGTAGGGTCCCATAATCCTCAGTATGAATAAATATCCACTTTTTTTTGTGTGAATGTGGATTAATTAAGCCTAGATCTGGATAGTAAGGTGGTTGAGAAACTACTAATGTGAATGAAATTGGAGAACCTATCTCATTAATGAGATAGATCACGGAGGTTGACACAGTCAACTAACATCTTGAAGAGATCAAACAAAAGGTTGATTCAGTCAACTAAGATCTTGAAGATGTCAAATAAAATATCATGAGACATCCATGAGAAAGTGATGGAGGATGTTGTGCAAACAATGCACACTTGATGGAAAGGGTGTATATTGCACCTAGACATGATGGTTGATTTGGTCAAACAATGCAGTCAAACTTGGAGGATCTTGTCCACATGCACTGCGCAGTGTAGATGAGGGCCAAGGATTTGGAAGGCTCAAACATTATATAAAGAAGATGAAGACAAGGATGGAGGCATGTTGATTATTCTTGATGTAAATATCTTTTCAGATCTGGAATTGTCATGTGACATTCCATTTCTTTCTCAGGCTGTTTAGCGAGATTGCAAGTGTTGTTTAGCACAGGGTGTTCCTAGTCAGGAATCCCACTTCTTTCTTAGAGAAGCTCTAGAAAGAGTATTGTACTTCATTATACATTAGGCATTAAATGCCACATATATTTTCCTACTTTCTGTAGAACATCCATATTCATAAATTGCAGATTTTTGAAGATCAATTCGGAAGGAGGGAGTTGTCTTCAGTACTTCAGCTGGAGAACTAATGAGGGTTTATTCCTATCAGTTTGGGCTTATAGATCAGCTTCCCATAGCTTAATTGCAGATTTTGCATCAGGCCAAAATTTATTGACCTCCTAGCAACATTATTCCTTTTAGGAATTATGTTGTCCATTTTGCAGATCTAAAAGGAGGTAGGAAGTTACTAGCATTTCAGCTAGTAATCCTATGAGGGATCATCCCCTCACATTTCCATCAGTATTTCCATCAGCCTGGAATTTATTGCATCATTTTTCAGTAGGAAGAAGGCCTCTCTTTCCCTCACAGCGTAGTTTCTATTGGCATTTGTGTTGTAGTAGTTGAAATCATTATTGGAGGATCGAGAAGCTAGATCTAGAGCTTCTAGCTTGCAGATCTGAAGAAGGGATCAGCCCTTCAAGCTTATATCTGATCTTGAAAAATATTTCAGCCATCTATTTGAAAGATCTAGCTTCAGATCTGTATTTCCCAGCAGATCAAGGATCATATCCCAGGGAGGTGATTTTCCAAAGTTGTAGATATGGAAAATCCTTTCTGGGTTATCTTGGGAATCCATAACTTTGGCGAGATCTTGAATATTGGCATCATCTGAGCTCCATATTTGAGTATATCTGGATTTTTCTTTTCATCCTACAACTATATGTTCATATTCTACTGAAGGGACTGCGCAGTATTTTCTTCAGTGCATCTCCCGATACGTTGTACCTGTTGTAGCATGTTTTCTCGGTGATTCTAGACCAACTTTTTGGCTAGATCTACTCATATTTTGTACATTGTTTAATTGATTCTTCTCCAATATAATAATATGGCTCAGATTCTCTATAAATTCTAATGTTGTCATAAGATTAATTGTTTACTTAGTTGCAGTTCTTATATTGTGTTTCAGTATTACTTCATTTTCCCATTTTGGGATATTACAATATAGACCTTCATATCCCCAATGGGGGTGCCTTAATTGCTAGACAAGGGGTGGACGACATGGTGGTGAAGCATGTTCGACCTCCACACATTCCCCATCCTCATGTTTAAGAGAAATGACAATAATGGCCAGCTCACAAGGTTTCCACCCACGAAGGAAGATGGTTATTAAATACCGCCCTTGGAGTTGGTTATGCATTTCTTGGTCTTGGTGGGAGATGGTAGTGTTGTGTAGTGTGGTAAGGGTATTGGAGCTCCTACATGCCTTTTTGAGGTCTAATCCTTAGGGGAGAGGCAGAGAAGCTAAAAGCTAGTGCCCAATGCAGGGTGTGTTGGTAACACTGGATGGCCCTTGGGACCATGGAACGTCCAGGGAAAAGGAACCAATGGGCATTCTCATTGGCTTGGTTAGTTTGCGTGATGTGGAGAAGTTGTAAGGAGAAGATCCAGGGTTGAAATACCTTAGCCAAGCATTGGAGGATTATACTCTTCTGGTTCATGAGCATTGGAGAATATGTTTGAGTGACTGGTGGTTTGTGACTGCTAGGCACCAGCGTCAAGTGATTTCTTTCTCAGGGTCTCTGAGAGTCTTTATTGTTGGTAAGGGTTCGGCTAGTTGGGGTAATTATGTAGAGGAAATTGTAGAAGAGGATATGGGACACCGTGACCAACTTCCGAAGACCTATGTTGAGGAATTTTTGTTTTGCTTTTCCTGGGTACAAAGAGTTAACTTCAAGATTACTAGTGTTGTATATCCCCACAATTCTCTTTGGGGACAGTGGTTGAAGCTACTTCTTTTCTGTTGTTGTGTGCGGTTGGGAGGTTTCTTGCTTCTGTCATCCTTTTAGGTGTTTTGGGTACGCATGAATTCCTCGACACCATGGGAGACCACACCATGGGGTGGAAATATGCAGCGAGAAGTTAAGCTAGAAAGGGATAATGACACCTGGTCGGGCTTGCTGGACAGCTGGGAGATAGAGGAGCAAGTTGATTGTTCCTTGAGGCATGTGGTAGCTCCAGCACCGCTAGAGTATATTGCTGTTCAAATCCAGAGCATTCAATTGAACATGGAAAACCTCAGGAATCAATGATATGCTGACAGTAACAAGCTGATAGCTTTCGTCAATGACATTCAATTTGGCCAAAGTGAAATAATGGAGAAACTGGATAATGTACGTCTTTGATAGATGCACACTAATGACCACCTTCATAGTCTAGAAGTGAGGGTCCAAAGAATACTGATTTTCATATGCATGAATATGTTGGCTATTTCGTAGTTGCCCCTGTAATCCCCCCTAAACCCCCTCCTTAATATATTGCTTTATGTTATATTATGTTTTTGTTTACAATATGTATGTCATGGCTACTAGGTCATTGAAAAATAATACATGAAGTTCGTAGCTCATGTTATTGTCTAGGTCCCAATCTCAACAAGTATCATTGAGCTGAGAGAAAGGGGCTTGTGGAGATACATTTTTTACTCTTCACTTTGATGTTAATATAATGTTTGAACTTTGACTGAGAAATATATATTTTTTTTTTCCATATGTAAATGGAGGCTTCTGTGAGTGGAAAAAATAAGATGATGCTCTTCTCGATCCATCACATAATTGAAAAAATTTCCCACGCGTTTCGAACCATTTAATGTGGTTCATTATCAAGACAAAAAATATGATGAACCATATTAGATGTTTCCAAATGCATCAACGATTTTTGGAATTGTGTAATGGATCTTGAGGAGAATCGTATTTTGATCTAGAGGAATATGGGGGAAATCTATCTCTTTTATGCTTGGATAGAACACAAATTTCACAATTACAATTTTTTTCATTCATAGTAGGGATACAAATGATGATTGAATGTTTCTAAAGCGGATTTACAATATTTATTGGGATGTGGCCATACCTAGAATTCCATAGCGAAGACTCAATCCTTCTTGAAACATTGTGAACTAAATATTGTGAGATATTTAGACTTCTAAGAGTAAATGGAAACATGTTATTCTTGTTTTTTTCAACCTTTGCTATCAATATTCTATTGGGAGATTTGTCATAGATATAACCTTTGTTCCTTTGAAATATTACATCATAACCTTGATCCATCAATTTTCCTACACTAATAAGGTTATTCTTAAGATGTGGAACATAATAAACATCAGTAATATATTTTTGTTGCTTCTATTTAGTAAGAATAGGTACAATACCTTTCCTTTCAGTTGCAATATATGATTGCTCTCCAAGTTTAATTTATGTTGTTATGGAAACATCAAGATAAGAAATAATTATTTTTCTATCTTTCATATGATTGTTGCAGCTACTGTCCAACAACCAAACGTCCTTATTGTGAGTGTCTTCAGAAAGATGGCTAGAAAGAACATTGTTTCATAGGATTCTCCTCCATTGTTGGAGAGATAGACACTGACTCTTTGTTGATCTAAATTTTTCTTTTTGCATTCATGTTCATAATGCCAAAATTTATTGCAGTGATAGCATTAGACATCATATCTATTCCATGGTATGTTTCTCTAAGTTTGGTTTTGTTAAGTCTCCAATACTTTGTTGCGTGATGATGTTCTGATATGCCTCTAATTCGACCTCTGCCTCGCTTTCTACTGCCTCTGTATCCTCTACATTTTCCTCTGCAAAATGATATTTGTGCTTTGAAATCTTGTTCCATGGAGTATTCTACCAAGTTGAATCTTGTTTCATGTGCCAAAAGTGATCCAATCAACTTTTCTATGGATAAATTTGTAAAATCTTTGGATTCCAAAATGGCTTTTACAATCATGTCATATTTCTTGGGTAGGCTTCGAAGGAATTTTTCAACAATATTCTAATATGTAAGGGTTTCACCAACGAATTTGATTTGATTAACTATTCCCATGACTCTAGTCATGAATTGATCCACATTATTTGTGTCAGTCATCTTTAGGGTTTCAAACCGTGGTCTAAATGTCCGCAATTTAACTGTCTTCACTGTATCATTACCTTCATACACAATTTTCAAAATATCCCAGGCTTATTTTGTTTTTGATGCGCTGGTTATCTTGTCGAAGATAGAGTCATCGACTCAGTATTGCATCCAAAATTTGGCTCTGTACTCCTTCTTTCTTAGTTCGGGAATGACATTCCTTTGATTATTTTTCATGGCCACTAATTTTTCTCAGGTCGACTCTACACAACCATTCGGCAGACTTTCCCAGCATTCCTGGGCTTGCAAAAATGTCTTCATTCTTAAATACCAAAACCCATAAGTTTTCCCAAGTATATTCGGGGTCTATGGCAAGTTGTTGGAGAGAGCCATTTGTTGAAATGCAAATCTGTGCCCCTTTGTTTTTTTAAATATTTTTTTATTTATAATAAAAAAAAAAAAAAAAAAAAAAGCCTTCTCTTTTTAAATCTATTTTCCTTGGTAAAAAATTCAAATTTTTATTTAAAGGAAATAAAACTAAAAAATAACCCTTTTTAAATCTCATTTTTCTTTAAAAATAACTTACCAATATGATTTTCATAGAATCATTCTTTTTAAAATAAAAGAAGTAACCATTTTATCAAAAAAGAAACTTACGAATAATAAAATATGACTCTTTATGGGAAAAAATATTATAGTGGGTTGTATTGCTATAATGGAGTTGCTCCTACTCCCATGTCTTGCCTTAGTAATGTAGATTCTATGATAACAAGAGTGTTATCACAATATATTTTTTTTTAATTGACTTCAAGCTGAATTTTTTTTAATCTATTTCGCCCTCACTTTCAATGGATTAGTGGTAGCTACCTTCTTCGCTTTTATCCTAAAGCTCTTGATCTCTATGATTCAGTAGGATTCAAAAATTTCTCTTTTTTCACTCACGTTGCTTCTCTATGAGGGATTCTTTTTCAAACTAGTTATGATACCATGAAAAAGAATGAAAACTCAAAAGTGGAGTAGATATTGCTCTTCTCAATATTCAAAATAGCTAAATAGATTACATTGTAAACATTAATAATAAATAATCAGAGTAGAGCTCGACAAAACATAAGCAAAATTGAACTATCTTGACACCTATCAGACAAGAGAACTAAATGTGATGACACCTAACGCACAGTGAGATTAATATCTCAACATATAATCTATGTCTCACTGGTATTCATCAACACTCACATCCACTCTAGAACCTCGCAAACACCGCTTTTCACCACCACATCTTCGATTTGTCACTTAATATCCATTTAAAACGTAACCAATTCTAACCATCATTGATGAACATTGCAATATCAACAATATTTACACCTTGTGTCATGGGGGCTTCCATGATAATAGTCATCAAGTAATGAACCATCCTATGGACCAACCACCATCTGTCAGATATTTCACTTTCAACTATTTGTCAGTTGCTAGGATGGAGGTCTAGGTACTGAATGTGATCAAAAGTTGATCAAACAACTTGACCTTACATAATAATTCATGTTTTGGACACTGGGGCTTCCATTTAAAAAAAAAACAACCCTTTTTATAACTAGAATTTAAAGAAGTAGAAAACTACTTCAACTCACACCATAAAATAAAAGACACACTAATCTAAATTTTACGCGGATCTAAACTCTTCTCTTTAACTACCAATGGATAGCACTCTCTCCATCAAGAAAAATTCTCCCCTGCTGATAACAATAGTGAACATGATCCAATCATTTACTGACGAGATTCATTTCCCTTTCAATTTGGCTTTTATCGCTCCACCTTATAATATTTTCAAAACAGTCAGATCACATTGGATCTTTACCACTCAGCCAATTTGAACAACACTCAGAATAAAAAATTCTTCAAAAATTTGTTTCCAAACAAGTAGATCGCAATACCTCAACACCTCCAAATAGACATAACACGGGAAGAAGAACTTACTCATATAAAAAATATATCAAACAATTTATTGTACTAATATATTTTAAAAGGATCAGCCTTCACATCTCTTTCATTTTCTTGGCCTTCCCGTAAGGGAGTCAAGCTAGAACTAGCTCTGATATCATGTTAGAAAATTTGAGAGAGAAGATATAGATTATACACAAAAAAAATCACTCATTATATATTTTTTATTGATAAATATAGTTACAAATATTTTTTTATTGATCAATATAGTTACAAATATATAGGGCATAAAACACCGACTTTGACACATCAAGATAACTCATATATAGGAAACTGCAACTTCTATATTAACACTTGGGAACTCTCAACAACAACTCATGAGAGCACATCGAAACATTACTTTCATACTACATTATCAACCACTACTAAAATTTTCACCTAATTCTAATTTAAAGTGATTAAGTGAGTCTAATTTTGACTTCATACTATCATTTACTGTGCAATAATCTAAACAGACATAAATTAAAATTTGTTGATTTTTTTCTGAATAAATTATGCATCATCTTCGCCACATTTGATATCCACCACTATTACTAGTAGTTATATGTATATGGCTATGGTTGCTAAATGCTTCGTTGGTTTCTCTACTATAAACATACAACCGAGAGAGATAGCAAGGAAGAATATAAAATTTACAAATCTAAGAGTAACCTTGAAAGCCTAATAGTAGTAATACAAGATGCATTCAAATTTATTAAAACCTAGTTGGCATGGCCTTTTCTTCCATTGATCTTAGTTGTAACTTTCAAAAGGAAAGTATTCAAGAAACTGCCAACCCCTATCGTAGTAGCATATAATGCACTTCCTATGCTCTACATGCTCTTTGGGACTAATCATAAAATAATTCTATCTTTGCTGATTGAAGAAAGGATTCTGATATGCCTCCAATCATAAACTGACGAATAAAAATGAAAATAATGAGGGAGAATACTGCTTTTCTTTCACCTTCAAAACCATGAACTTTCACAACACTGATCCATTTCACATTGGTTACAGAGGCCATTTCCATGCATACCATGTTGAGGAAGATGCCAATACCCATCCTCTCCGGGATCGAGATGCCTTTGGGTTTCCTGTGAATCTTCAAAAAAATATTACTAACACTTTGTTGTAGACCACCATGGATACCAGCATTGACGAAGTGAAAAATGTTGTAAGTGAGCCTATATGGATTTGAAAGTGAGTACCCATATGTGTGTTCATTGCTTTTACCTGCTCTACTAATAATGTGGTTTCATGTGTAAGCAAGGTGTCTGGTATGAACAAAAGGACCCAAACTGGAAGCATTTTGAGCATCAGCTTGGTTTATTTTATTTGGGTTATAGGACACAGATTCCATCTACTAGTTGAACCATCATTTGTTGTTCCTTTGTCCAAAAATATGCAAGGTAAAAAAAATACATTTAGAATTAATAATCATAAAATTATTAGAGCACAAATATGGATCTAGTTGAAGAATAATTGCACAAACTTGCCAAGCTTAAAAAGAAAAACAATTAGAATTAAGAATGAAATTGATTCATCAATATTAGGTTGAGAATCAATATATAAAAAAAATAAGTTAAGCTTAGTTGCACATGCATGTTGGCTCGAGGGGTCCTGACCCAGGTTTGGTGTGCAAGGTTTGCCAACAAACCCCTATACTACTGGCACTTTCAGCAGTGACTTGCTTGCGCAGGTCAAAGTCTCACCCGAAGTAGTACGGGTGGGTGTTGGAACTAGGTTTCTGCACCCTGAGAAAGGATGGGTAAGGCAAGAAGCGCTGCACTAGGTCCTATAATTCCTAGATTACCTTGTTTTGGGTAGGTTTAATTAGGTTTCCTTTCACATCCACGTGCGCTAGATCTATAATTTTATGCTTTTATGACAGTAACATAGCATTACATAAATAGAACATAATAGATCTAGATCCAGAGACACACTTACATAGATCTTCGCAGCGCAAATATAGAAAATGCACAACACAGAAACTACAAACAATTCGCACAAGAGTACTCACAGATGCAGTTCTCTATCAATATTTCTTATTCATTCATTCATCAATTCTTCATTACAATTCCCTTCCTGGCCTGCGCACACAGTAGCAGGATCCGCACACAGCTGGACTTGGATCTCCGCCACACAGCCAGCACGAGTACTTTCCCCAAAACCCAAACAAATAGCTTAAACCACAAATCGCATCAATAGCTCATCATTCTTCTCCTTTACAATACAAAATGTCCTTCTATTTATAGCAATCTAGCCTAGGCTTTCCTATGGTTCGCAAACCGTGGTTTTCGAACCCCTGGTTTACCCTTTTACCCATTACAATGCTTTCAAGGCTTTGACCCACCCCAAAACCCCTGCGCTAGACTAAATCTAATCACAAATATTTAAAATGGACCAGTTTCGCAGCTTGTATGAGACCCTGTTCTAGCAGTCCCCCAACACAATCTTGTGACTCATCCCGAGTTAATGCGGGGGTGCAGCCTCAATCTGTGCATGTAAGGTATCAAGGGCACAGACGAGTGGAGGGAGCACTTCCTGATTCTGGGCAGTAACTCACTATGCAATTTTGACAAGTGTCAGGGAGGCAGGGCCATCTCGAGTCACGGTAACCCATTCTAGCAGTCGATGGAGGTGCGCAATTGCGGACTGAGCATCTTGGGAGAGATGGAGTGCAGTGTAGGCCCATCGTTCCAACCATTTTCAGACGACATTCTTGGTGCAGAGAAGGTTCTCAATTGTGTCCACGAAGACTAGACACTACGTGGAGACGTTGGAGGGGGAGGAAGCTCTGACCTGATATAGAGAAGCTTCTGCCTGCTGTAATTCCTTCTTGATATGCTGAGGCATAGAATGGTGCCGGACTGCTGTCCAGAGTTGCGTAGCTATTTTGACCAACTGCATGCCCTGTGTAAGCTTCTCCTGAATAATATTTGTTACATCTGTGACCAATGCAATCCACTGGGCCCGTACTTCCAGAGGTATGTCATACTACTGTCCCGTAGTCTGGTCACGGTGGTGAACCTCTTGCAACACTCTGGTGTATAGTCCTTGTAGTGTTGCACGATATAGCTACGCCAAATCTATTTGGATGTCCCCAGTGGTTGGAGTATGATTTTTAACTATAGCAGTGCGAGGGAGTCAACAAACATGTCTTCAGCTGGGCGGTACTCTGGAGTTGCGGAGAAGTCGTAGCATATCCCTATATCTCATCGTGCCTTCTTGGCGTAGAACCAGTCGTGACCTGATTGTGATACTGCTGGCGAGGGACCGTGATACTAAAGTACCCTCCTCTGTTATATCATCCGAGGCCATCTGGCTGGGTCTCGCGGTCGTCCTTGCGGTGTGAAGGTCAGGTACTCCTATCGTGCAACGAGGGTGCCTCTCCGTGTGTGATTGACAGGAAATTCCGGCTGTAGGAGGCCAACGCCCAATCATTTTATTACACTTGACATTCCCAGGCCCTCTCCAAAGGATATCTGTGGGTGCTGAGCAGCCAAGGAACGAAGCATTCGGTGGGTTAGCGTCCGTCATACAAACAACAGAACAGGTGTCCCAGAGAATGTCAATGATCTCAAAAAGCTAGTAGGCAGATAACAGGAGCATGGTGTGGAGCTAATAAGTAGCCTAGAGAAAAGTTATCCTGCCAACTTCACACCGTCCGAAGCTATTTAATGGTGGAGTAACCCATACGTGAAACTTACCATCGATCATTCGGATCAAACTTACCATAAATGGCTGCATTGATGATCTGCTGCCCAATTTGCGTAACTGTAAGGTCCCTTTCTTATCAACGTGGGATGGGATGATGCTTTTAATTCATACCTGAGGATTCCCCCATGAATCATCATACCTCAAATGACGCCTGTGTGCAGTTCGTGTACCCCGAATTAAGGCTGACGCCAGGTGTTTCGTAACACAGTTCAGGTACCAGTTCAGCAACTTGGCCACCAATATTCTCGAGTGATGTGCTTCACACTTGGTTAGGATGTCCTGGTACGGTAGGGCTGCATCCAGCGTCCTTGTGCCATCTGTTACTTGAATTGTTCACAAATTCTCCCAATTGCACATGGGTTCAGGCAACTCCATAATCAAACGCACACCTAGGTCATCGGTAACTAGGTCAGCCTGTTTGGGTAGGGTTCTATCACACCCTTGAGTATTGCATGTCAGCAAGTATCTGTGTAGTTCTACTGACCTCAGGGCCCATCTGGCAGTTGGGGTCCCCAAGCGCAGGATCATCCTACTCCAACACTTCTCCTGAGTGAGGAATACTGGCCCCCGCGCAGGTGCTTAGCGCATGGTTAGTGGTAGTGTCCCAGGCCTGTGTCCCTTGGGAATTATGGATTCAAAAATCATCTTAATATCACCTACATCATCATGGTAGGGCATGTTTCTTGCCTTCATAGAGATGCGACAGAAATTCCTGGTGGTCCGAAGACATCGCAGCGTCGAAACCTCGTGCAACCGACCCTGCCAGTTTTCCAGTTCCTCATCAGAGTTGGAAAAAAATTCACCGTCCTTTTCCTAGTAGAGCACTCCAACAGCCGTGGGGTTAACCCGATCATCATCTCATGCACTCAATGTGTAAATGTCATCTATTTCCTCCTCCTTGTAGGCTGGCTTTGTATACTGCGCGCCTTCTGCTGGATCTAGCGGCACTATTACGTGCGTATTGTTTTTTTAAAACACCATGCTATGCTTTTTGAGATTGATGACACCCCCCATGTCTATATCCCAGTCCAGTCCTAGGAGTGCAGGGTAAGGTTCCACATCTTCCACAATTTATATTACTTCAAAGTCAACTAGGACCCTTACCCCTGCGATATCAACCATGAGTTTTGGTAGCCTACCCAAAGGAATGATTTTTTGTTGATTTGCCATTCATAGCTAGATGGTGGACCATTCTAATTTAGGCTATCCCATGCGTTGCCATGTCTTCTTTGGTAATACATTCGCATCCAATCCAATATCTAAGATAACTTGATCCATCTCGTAGTCACCAATATGCGCAGTCAACCGCATTTATTTTCTAGTGCGTTTCTTATAGCTGTATAGTTTGTGTGCATACTTGGTCCCAAGAATAAAATTGGGCCAAGCTGCATAGATATTCAGTAGTGCTTGGAGGTTCCCTACAGCCTGTGGGTTTCGTAGCAGCTTCAAACATGATTTTAGAAAGGGCCCAACCCCTTCCTCTATCTGGAGGTGCGTCGGTAGCTGCTCGGGGGCTTCCAGTGGTTCTTTTTTTTTGAAATTCCCTCCTTCCCGAGAGGCAAGCTCCTCCTTTGATCCTTGGGTGACCATCCCACTGCGCGTCATGACTTTTACACTTGGATCCGTATTCCTTAGCCCGGTTTTAACTCTTTGCACGTTCTATGTAGGGGTGGGTTGTTTTTCCTGCATCTTGGCTATTAAAATTGGGAAATCCTCCACCACATGGTCCAGCTGCCTACAATACTTGTGCAATGGTCTAGTGGGATTTGGGAAATCTCTAGAAAAATTTCCTATTCCCCTGCAGTTATAACAGATTAGCTACCCACATCCTCATTTTGCGTTTCCTCCTCGACCTCCTCTGCCCCGGGCTGGAGATCCCTCGAAGTGCACAAACCCTCTTGGTGACGCAGGGTCTTCTTGTACCCTATACAAGGTCCCATGATCCATCATCAAGTCATAAGTTCGACAGTTCTTCTCGTCATGTCCCATTGACCGACAGAATCTGCACCATTGTTGCTTCATTTATGGGACATACGCACCTAGACGAGAGTAATGGTTCGTATCATGCAGTCCCACTACACTACAATCGTCACACCATAGCACATGTCCGCTTGATCCTGGTCATGATAGGATGGGTTCCCTACTTGCTCCTGGTCGCACTGGACTAGGTCCTCCCATTTGCATGTAATCTTCTAGTAGAGGGCATTGATCCTTCGTATAGCCATACACCTGACATCGTATGCACCATAGATATACGCAGCCGTCCTTTCCTCGCTCCTTTAACAGGTTATATATTTCCATATGCATAGCTCCAAGTTGTTCCTGGATTTGTTGTACCCCTACCGACGTATCCTCTCGGGGTGCAGCACTAGTTTCATAGCGACTTCCATAGCTTTCTCCTGTGATTCAAAGGTCTGATGGCTCATTGGCGTGCGCAGGTGAGGTAACAACATAGCGATGAACCTTTCTGTATGCTTTCTATCATCATACTCGAATCCTCCTTCCCTAATTGCCTTTTTCAATCACTAATCAGCCTCCCATACTGACTCAGACGCACCTTGTTTGAATTCCTTTACTTCTGTTACTAGCTGGGAATAAGATTTTTGCTTTTGGAACTGTTGCTTCATAGCATCCTTGATATCTTGAATGTATGCACTCACATTCTGGGCAATGTATCTCATATACCAATCCAAGGACCTGTCCTCGAATTCCAAAGATAGTTGGGCCATCTTTACCGTATCATTTGCCAAATTCTGCGCAGTCTAAACGGAGTCTCCAACGAACCAAAATCGGCCCATTTCCTCATCCCCTACCCCCTTGAAGGTAGGTAGTTTCAGGTGCGCATCCATATTGCTGTTTAGGGGGGGTGGTAGTATGGGGGAATTCTTACCTTTGTGTGGCCTGGGTGGCGGTGTAGCCGGGGGATCTTGTGCAGCTGGTTCTTGCAACAAATTATAGGTGGATCTCCTGCCGTCAAGGTTGGTCTGATAGTATTTACCACTGCGTGTCGTGCTCCCTGTTGGTGTCCCGTGTTTTGATAGTTTGGAAAATCAAAAGACAAGGCAACATCAAAACCAATCTTTAGAGTTACAGGATCTAGTCCTCTTGTTCTCAGAGAGGGATCTCTCAAAATTTTGTTTGCTAAGGTTTATCATGTGAGCTTATATTTATTGATTTTAGACTAGTTATTAAGTGCAGGTGTTGTTTGTTTGTTTGGTTGAATTGAATTGATACAGCAGAACATGAAAGGTCTAGGAAGGATACATAGAATGGAGAAACATCTGGTTCATTGGGCGATGGAGTCAAGAAAAGGTCATAACAAACTCATCAAAGGATATGGGATATCAGAGGGAAAATCTAACTTGGCCACAAGATCCTTTTGTTTTTGGAATGAGATGAACATTAATGATTTGGAAAGAGAAACTAAATTCTCAACAAAGGGAACCTGAAAACACAATTTAAACTATAAAGAGATATTTGATAGACAGGGCTGACCATAAGTTCTACAAACATTATTTAAGTAAATAATGGCTTCAAGACAACTTTCAGAATGAAATCTAAGATTCGGGGAACACCCTATTTCCTCAAAGATTTTATTCTAAAGGACTTAGAAAACATAACATATTTACTAATAATTACATTCATAGAAGAGGGAACACCTAAAAACATCCATGATCATAATTATAACGACCTTTAAGCCAACTGTTCAAGTGAGGACAAAGGGAAAGATCAAAACAGGCCTCTCGGATTCACTATAAGCAAAGAACTTCAAAGGGAGACTTCAATAACAGTTTTTAAGTGGCAGCAGACAAGCAGGGAGAACCATAAATCATGCTAAAACCAATTGTTCAAACTATTAAGGAAATAAACAAGCATGAAGACTAAAGAGAAAGTTTAAAGCCTCTAAAATACTTCAACAGAAGAAAACAAAAAATAGTGAAGGATGAACAGGTCTAAGGTGCTTCCAGGAGTTATTTCTTAGCCTAATACTTTCTATCCTATTGTAGTAAGAAATTGTGGAACATAATGAAAACGGGGGAAAACATAAGACAGCTCAGAATACTTCACCAACAACCAAGCTCATGGATCCAATGATAGAGCCTTCTCAGGAACAAGCATGCAACAACATCGTCAAAATCTCCAAGACTTAAATTTGTTCTTCAACTTCAACAAACTATGTATTTATTTCAGAGAGTTTCAATATTACAGCTTGTAATCAAACAATAACCAACCAAAAACTTCTCATCTTCTACAGAATTATTTATAGAAGAATGAGGAGGTGAGATCTAATGAAAGATCTCTTTAGGACAATTAATACAGATTGATGACTTCTCGGCCTTTTGAGGGGCTCAATGAAGAAGTTTACAGGTGGAACACTGTATTAAATATTTTACATTTATAAATTAAGCTCCGCGGGAGCTTTATTTGACTTTGAGGATCTGTGTGCTGTGTGGAGTAACTCTGCAGATATTTTCTGCATTGATTTCCTTGCAGAAGTAACTCCCTAGTTGCACTGAGGCAAAATCTGATCTTCTTTAATAACTTCGGCCTCTGTTTGAAAGGTTTGAGGCAACAGGTGGCTCCTTTGGTCACTGGGAGAAATTGATTAACCTCATTTGTGGCAGTGGAGGTTTCCTGTCTGATAATCCTTTGTGCTTTCTTCTTTAACTGTGTTTTAAATCGGGGATTAGGCTTTTGATAACCGTATTAGCCATAATCCCCATAAAATTGTCTTTATTCCTCTGTCTTGATATATTCTGGTCTTCGACACTGATACTCTTTAATGGTGCCCGATTCATGGTGTTCCGCTGGAGTGCAGGGTTACGCAGGGACGATATGGCATCAATGCCTCACGGATCATTGACGAGACGTGAAATTTACACCCTGCAAGTGATTTCCTCTGATAAATCGAAAGCAAGAGTGTCGTCACCCTCTCTTTCGAATTTTCTTCAAACATAGCGAAAAGATCACTAAACCCTGCAAAATAAAAACAAAATGTTATAAAATATCGGAAGGCATATGGAGGAAGCGGGGCCGTTGGATAGCATCATCCAACGGTCAGGATTGCTCGAGAGAGATCGTGGGATTGAGTGGAAGAAAGATTAAATCTGAGCCGTCGATCATGCAAAGATCGACAGTCGGGAACGTGTTAGCCACCTATAATATTTTGTTATACCAAAAGGTGGCTAAGACTTTTGGAGCCTCCAAGGAACAAATTTTATCACTAAAAATTTGTTGGCTCTTGAAGACTCCTTGTAGGCCTCATGCCTCTGTCCAAAATCCTCATTACTGTTCCTATTAATTCTGCTGATTTCCTGTAAGAAACTGCTAAAGAAACCATCATTTTTCCCCTTTCTCCCACTCATAACTAACCTTCATTTACTCCCCCTTTTTCTCCATATTATTTCCCTAATTTTCATAATTTTCTCCCTCCATTCGTGAAAATCCTCCTGACATGGTTTAAAACTTCTTTTTTAGCTGTGCCGAAACCCCCAAATCCATTTAAAACCTTGAAATTTTTCATTAAAAAACAAAGTTTTATTGCTATGGACCTAAGCCCCTTGGGCTAAGTCCTAAACCACCTCCCCCCACATGCCCATGCATCAAAACCAAATGCCAAAGCTTGTTGGCGCTAATCGCATCGCAAATATCCAAGGGTGCATGTCTTTGAACCATTGCAAAACTCCGATTGCGATTAGCCTTTGCATATAAAACCCCCGATCATATTATTTCTCATATAACCATAGAGCCCACAATCGGGCGCTGAACCATTGCAGGGCCCCTCTCCGATCAATATTTTCCTTTGTAAACCCAAAAACCCACTTTCCGAAAGTTTTAAGTTAAAACGTAAAGTCACGTGATAAATATAAAATGGGTTGATCAAAAGGACCGATCGTGCAATCGCAATCGGAGAATTCACAATGGTTAGATCGGAAAGACCAGGCCCACAGTTCCGATTGCGATTGGCCTTTAAAGGATCAGGCCCCGGGCATATTACAGTTCATATATCCCACGGCCCCACAATCGGGCGCCTTTTCCCTTTACTTATATATTTTACGCCCGATCCATTATAACTTGTTTTTATTGCAAAAACTTTGGTTTTCATATGTTTAAAGGTTTTTCCGCCAGTGCATAAGTCAAAGCAATCCTGACCATTGATATAGTCCTTCGATCCAACGGTCCGCGCAAAATCGCATCGCAACTTTCCCCAATTGCGCAATCGCATGCCCATGTCTGCGACCTCCAATTGCGATTCCTCCGATTCACTCCCCGCCGTTGATCTGACCCTCAGATCTAACGGTCAGCGCTCAATTGCAAGTTTCTAACCGCATCTTCCGATCGCAAGTCCTCTCCCGATCCCCCGATCGCACTGCCCCTCCGATTACATCCCCGTCGTTGATCTGAACCCGAGATCAACGGTTATCGCTTAATCGCAAAGCCCGGTAGCGCCACCCCGATTGAAATCTTTCGATTTGATCTCGGCCGTCCATCCCCTTTCTGATCCAACGGTCATCGCTTGATCGCACTAGTCCCCCAATCGCGCAATCGCATCGACATTTTCCAAATCACTCCTTTTGTTTCTCCCCTCCGATTACAATCCTCCGATCAGATCTGGACCGTCCACGTGTCCGGATCGGACGGTCCAAAACCACCCCGCCTTATTTCTTCTCCCCGCTCTCATTTTCCTGTTTTGCGCCGATCTCCACCGTTAGATATTTTTATCCAACGGCTACGATCTTTCCCCGCCATTTGAAGCAGTTTAACCTATTTTCGTAGGATTTCTTAATAGTTTTGTGTTTGATGTAGGTGTTTTAAATGGTTTTCCATTGTATCACGAAGAAATGCCGAGGGCTGGGAATGACGATTCTCATGCCCTTGTTTCATTAAAGAGAAGCTATCCATGGGGCTCCATTCCATGTTTCGTCAGTACTCTATGAGTATTGGTGCCGTAAAGCCCAGCGCGGCTCTACACATTAACAAGACATAGTTTTAATTCAAACACAGTTAAAGGGTATCAGTTTTGAAGACAAAGCACAGCAAATGAAGATCGAAGACAGTTTTTATAGGGATTACGGCTAAGACAGTTATCAAAAGCCTAATCCCCAATCTAAAACACAGTTTAAAAGAAAAACCTAAAGTGTTTTATCAGACAGAAAGCCTCCATTGCCACATCTGAGGCAAATTGATTCCTCAGCTACCACCGAGCCACCTGTTGCCTCAAAGCATTCAAACAAAGGCCGAAGTTATCAAATAAAATCTGATATTCGCCTCCAGCGAGGCCAAGGAGTTACTCCACACAACGTACAGAGCCTCAAAGTCAAATAAAGTTCCCACTGAGCTTTGATATTTATTGTAAAAAAGTTAATACAGTGATCCACTTGTAAATTTCTCCCTCGAGCCCCTCAAAAGGCCGTGAAGTCTTGAACCTGTATTAATTATCCTCAGAGATATTTTCTCAAATCACCTCCTCATTCTTCTATAAATACCTCAGAAGAAGATGAGAAATTTTTGGTTGCAGAACTTTGAAATACACTTGAGCTGGAGACTTATATTTGTACATAGTGTTCACTAGCCCTTGAAGCTCTGTTTGTGATAGAGTAGTTAGGCTGAATAGTGAAGATGATTGCTGAACTGAAACATTGGACTTGAAGACTGTAACTGGTTTGACATCAATAACAAGCTGTTTCTTGGGATCCTGGTCTATATTACTGGTGAAGTGCCTCTTTCTTTGTTAATTGTTTTTCCTTCTACATATGCCATATTGTTCATATTCTGCTGTAAAGAACAGTATAAACAGGGTTAGGACCTATTGTATATCAGTAACCTTCTCTGGCTGAGAAATCTTTATCTTGATGTTTTCTTCAAATTTGTTTATTTAAGAATGATTCAATAAAGTTTAAATAGTTAGGAATGTTGGCGTTCCCTCGTCCTTCTGTTTGCTCAAACATTGTTCTCGAATGTTATTTCCATTATTTTCTATTAAAGTTAGACTAGAGGAGATATGGTTTGCCCTGATTCCTAGATATTTTTCTCCAAAGGCAGATTCTGAAAGTTTCCCTTGGTGTTGACTGAAAGCAAACTAGGTTTAAAAGTACTTTATCTGATCTTAAGTTACACTTCGTTTCTCTTATATGTTTTCATACTTTCTGAAGGTGATTATGTGGATCACTGGATTGTTTTTCAATTAAGTTGCTTTAATAAGAACTTGCCCAAGAAGTCTATGGTTAGCCCTGTCCTTGGTTGGTTTTAAACAGTTACTTAAGAGGCTTTTCTTGTTTGGACTGACTATAAATCCTCTGAGAAATTATTATCAGTTTGCATCCCTCCAACACTTTATTGTTCCATTCCATCATTTAAAACTCAACAATCTTGTGGTATAGATGACTTTCCCCTTGGATCACTCTTGATGTTGTTGCTCAATTAAAGCCCAGATATGACTCCATAGCCCAATGGACTAAAAACCAGCGTTATATCTATCTATCTGACAAAACTGTTCTATTTGCTTGCAACTTCTCACTTTTGAAACTTTTTACACTTAGGACTTTCCCCTCAAGTAACATTTCATGCTCAACCATCCAAAACAAAACAAAACCCTTGGCCTTCATAACTAGCCTGATATCATTACCTTAAGCTTTTCAAAGACAATATCCATCTTTGTGCATATTGGAGAGATCCCTCTCCGAATTCAGGAGGGCTAGATCCTAGAATCCCAAAGTTGGTTGAAATGATGTTAACTCTGTGATTGGACTCTCCCAATCTTGCTAATAAATTACAGAGACCTAACATTTCTGGCGACTTCGCTGGGGAACAAAACTCAGAGTCTTTTACATTCAACTCCATTCATAAAGAAGCTTGCGGTTGGGTTCATAGAGCGCTTGCTTTATTAACCAGCTTGAGCCACCAGGACCTAACATTTCTGGCAACTCCACTGGGGAATGAGTGTTTTTAATACCTCAGAAAACCCTTTATTCAAGAACACTTTGAGATTAAAAAACAGCTTTTTCAAGCACTGCCTAAGATAGGTAATTATGATGAAACTTGTTTGAATCAGTGACAAACTAGGTAAACCCTAGGTTTCTCTTAAGACTTCGTCTAACCTTGAAAAATCAGCTGGCTTAGCCATAAGAGTAGACTGCCTTTGTCTCGCAACCTTAGCTAAGTTTTGAAACAAAGTTAGGATATTCTTAACAACCACAAAACTGAAAAAATGACTTAGAAAAACCTAAAAATATTTCAGATTGGAATTAAATAAACATGGTGGTGGACCATAAGACCTTTTACCTCTGAAAGGAGCTAAAAATTTCCACTTGGCGACTCCAAAATCCTTAAACAGACCTTAAGACTCCATTGGGAAGAACCCTTATCATTATAGTATCATTCAAATTCAGTTAGAGGACTGTAGGATTAAAATTGTGAAAACAGATTAGTTAACCTCTCCAAGATTGTCATATCTGGTTGAAATTTTCTTGTTTATTTGGGTCTAAACAACATAGCATAGTGGCTTCTAAAAAGATTCACACTAGAGCCCATCCAGACCCTAACCCACCTGAGATAGTTGATAATCTAGAAAGTATCCTTTGGAAGTCTCCTAAGGTTAAATTATTAACTGTTTTCAGATCACCCTTGAGAGCTAATTCAGTCCCTGAAAATATTTCAGCTCTGCAACAATCACAAGCTGACTTAGTGAATCCATTTAGGACTAGGTCATTTGATGATATAATCCAGTTAGACTCTGAATCTTCACTTTCATCTCCCGAAACAAGTGAACATCCTGGTGGCAGAGAAACAACACCTCCTGATTTACATTTCCTTCACAATTTAGGTGTCTCTCATCCAAGATCATCTCAATAGTCTACTCCTGGTCCATCCACTTCTACTCACCCTACATCCACTGCTCAAACCACTACACCTCAGCCCACTTTCCCTTCTGTAAATCCACCTCCACCTCTTTCCATGGCTGCATGGTATGCTCCCCTAGTTCTTCCCGCACCATTAGTCAATCTCCCACAGGACTACCAGTCCAAAATTCCATTGTATGATGCTAACAACGCTACAACTGCATCACAGCATGTGGATAAGATGAATGACTATTTTTACCGAAATGAAATTGATGATGATTCTGTTAAACTTAGATTATTTTCTGAGAGCTTAGGGGGAGAAGTGAGA
The DNA here is from genome assembly GCA_034641835.2 of Pinus albicaulis. NCBI lineage: Eukaryota > Viridiplantae > Streptophyta > Pinopsida > Pinales > Pinaceae > Pinus > Pinus albicaulis. The sequence continues at coordinate 78,473,215 of CM076573.1, read as the reverse complement.
AAATGGTTTAAAGGTTTGGCCCCCCGTACTATTAATGATCTTCAGGCCTTTCATCGAACTTTCCTGAAAAAATGGGAAGTGAAGAAGAATCCTCTCCAAGTTCTTGCTGATTACAACAACCTTCGTAGGAATCCAGGGGAAAGTGTACAAGCTTATTGTACCAGATTTAATAGTGTATATAATGCACTCTCCCCAGAACTAAAACCTTCACAAGGCTCTGCTTTAAACAAATTTCCTGAAGGTTTTGATGCTGACATGACCTATTCTTTAAGAGAAAGATATTTTGCAACTCTCGAAGATATGCAAAGGGGTGCTCTTTCTGTGGAAGTCAACCTAATGGAGAAGAGAGCAAGAATGAAATCTGAAAAGAGAGTATCTTTTAGAGCGGAATCCATACCTTCTACTTCCAACTCAAAAATGGAGAGAATGATGGAAGAAATGATGAAAGAGATGAGCATAATTAAGAGAGCACAAGCAAATCAAAATCAAACTGCTCCTCAAAATAGGAACCAGAATCAGAATATTAGAAGGAACCAACCTCCAAACAGACCCAGGGAAGATGATCAACAGATCACCCCTCCCTTTCATCAAAAATATGTAAGTGAGGTTGAAGAAACAGAAGACATAACAGAGGAAGAGGATATCAACATGTTTGAGGAAGAGGATGATGACTTGGAAGTTCATTATGATAGAAAACAAGGTCTTTACACTCCTTATGATGACAAAAGAGATGGTAATGAAAATGATTATCAAGACATGGAAAATGTCGTCATAGAACCTCAAAGAGAATATGACCTTAGAAGAAAGACCATTCAACAAGCCCCCAACACCAAAACCTCTGACAAATCCTCTCAAAGCAGCACTGCAGCCAAGCCCAAAATAGCCAAACAAAAAGACAAAACAGTGGCTAATAATTCTGGTAAGGATAAAGAGAAAAACACTCAAAATTCTGAAAAAAAAGAGTGCATACATCAGCAGTACTAACACTTTAGCTAGTACTCCTTCTACAACAGTTGTGTCAAATAAAACAAATCAGCAAGCTGTAATTGTTGATAGAGTGACAGCTAATAAGGTTGAAACAAGTGCTTCAATGAATCAAACTCCTTTCAGCCTGGAACATAAAATCTTAAAGATCAAAATCTCTGTTCCATTAACTGAGTTAGCTGCCCAACATGTATATAGGAACCAAATTTTGAAGGCTTTAAATATAGAGGAAAATGGAGATACAGTTAATCTTAGTGACGACCAACCAGAGTTGATTTTTGGCCCTAAGATTGAAGGGAAGTTTCAAAAAGGACCAGTTCCTCCCTTTTATGTAAGTTTGAATATTCATGACAAGATTCTACACAACGCTATGCATGATTCCGGGGCTTCTCATAATTTAATGCCTAAAGCTGTGATGGAGAGCCTTGGTTTAGAAATTACTAGACCCTACAAAGACCTATACTCCTTTGACTCAAGTAGAGTAAAATATCTAGGATTGATCAAAGACCTCTGTGTTAACCTAGCCCAGATTCCAGCCAAATGTTTACTCATGGACATTGTTGTGGCTGATGTCCCCCCAAAGTATGGAATGCTATTATCGAGATCCTGGGGAGCTAAGTTACAGGGGACTATGTAGATGGACATGACATATGCGACCATCCCGGTTTTCAATCAGACCAAAAGAATTTACAGGGAGTCTCATATGCAATACACGGTTACAAGCCAAGACAGACCACGAAACTCTCCTATATATTCTGTTAATACAGGCCTTGATTCTTTTATCATGTTTAACAATGAAACTCTTAGTGAGAAAGTCACTTTAACAGAATTAAAGGCCGACAGGGAAGAAGATTATAATAACGCAGAAGTGTCCAAATAGTTTGCTACATGTGAAAACATTAGTAAACAAAGCATAGGTCTTGATTTACCGGTCATGAGTCCATTGTTTTTAGACCTTAACAACCCAGAAAATACCCCTAACATTTCTGGCATCATCCCTCAATCTATTGAAGAATTTGAGGAGTCAAAACAAATTCAATTGGGTGTTGCTAATCATGAACAGTCAGAAGGCACCGTAGTTAAAAAGGACAATTGCCAAACAGATGAAACCGAAGATAGTCCTTTATGGAGTATGTATTTTGATGGGTCATGCACTAGAAATAATGATGGTGCGGGTGATTGGATCACTAACACTGAAAACAACCACATAGAATGCATCTCATGCAAATTAAACTTTTAGTGTTCCAACAACATAGCAGAATATGAATCCCTTCTCTTAGGCTTGCATCTCTTGAAGAAATTAGGAGCCAGAAAAATTAAAGTGTACGGGGATTCTGAGTTTATCATTAGGCAAGTCAATGGGGAGTATAATGCGAATCATCCCAGACTTAGAGCCTATCGGAATGATGTCATGGATCTTTTGACAACATTTGAGGAGTCAAACCTGAGTTTCATCCCAAGGAAAAAGAACATTGCGGCCCACAATTTAGCTTTTGGGGCCATGACATGTATAACGCCATATGAGACTGGAGACAACACAACTCCGATAAAATTTAGAATAGCAGTGCCTGATAACGAAAAATATTGGCAAGTGTTTGACAATGACAAACAAATAGAAGACTTTATGCAATTCAGAAATGAGTTTAAAATGCACAGTTCAAATTCAGATTATGATACAGATTGCAGTGAAGAAAACTTTCTTGGTGAAGAAGAAACGTCTCCTCAACCTGCCAATATTAACCTACTGTCTAGTAAACTTAAGAACAAAACAGAATTGAGTGCAGAGTTAGAAATGGAAGAATTACAAACTCTGCATTTTGAAGGTGAAAGTTTGCCGAGTGGTCTAACACCTTTAGAGGAGTTGTTCGATTTTAACGATGTGGCAAAAAATCCAAAACTGGAGCCCGTAGAGACTGAAGTGGAAGAATGCAATATTGGCAGTAAAGAGAAACCGAAAATGATCAAACTATCCAAAACTTTGCCAGCTCACATTAAACTCAAATACATAGAGTTGTTCAAGGAATTTTCTGATGTTTTTGCATGGAGTTACGAAGATCTTAAATCCTATGACACTAAAATAATACAGCACAAAATCCCTCTTAAAGAAAACCAAAAACCATTTAAACAGAAACTGCGCAGAATAAACCCTGTCCAGTTGCCATTGGTTCAGAAGGAGATCATGAAAATGTATGAGGTTGGCATTATTTTCCCTATTAGATATTCTAAGTGGGTATCTAATCTGGTGTCCGTTAGGAAGAAGACTGGAGAAATCAGGCTTTGTATAGACTTTAGAGACTTAAACAAAGCTTCGTTAAAAGACAACTACCCTTTACCAAAAATGGATCACATTTTACAGAGGGTGGTGGGGTCTAAAAGGATTTCGTTGCTTGATGGCTATTCAGGGTATAATCAGATTTTAGTTCACCCTGCTGATCAATTAAAGACAACTTTCACTACTCCATGGGGTACTTTCATATATGTGAAGATGCCTTTTGGTCTAATGAACGCTGGAGCAACCTTTCAGAGAGCCATGGACATAGCATTCTCGAAAGAATTGGGCTTCTTCATCATTATCTATCTAGATGATGTCACTGTGTTTTCAAAAACAGATGAAGAACATTTAGAACATTTAAGAAAGGTTTTCGAGAAGTGCAGAAGGTTTGGAATATCTTTAAACCCTAAGAAGACACTATTTGGTCTCCAAGAAGGTAATGTTCTTGGACACATTATTTCAGAAGAGGGTATAAAGATAGATCCAAGGAGGATTGAGGCTATATTGCAAATCTCTCATCCTCGAAATATCAAGGAGTTCCAGTATTTCATTGGAAAGATTAACTTTTTGAGAAGGTTCATCCCTAACTTGGCAGAGCTCCTTAGAAATATCACAAACATGTTGAAGAAGGAGCAAGGGATAAAATGGACCTTGGAAGCAAAGACATCTTTTGAGCTGGTGAAACAAGCATTAACCAAAACATCGGTTCTCATAAGCCCTGATTTTTCAAAAGATTTTTATATCTTCTCATTTGCATCAGAACATACTATTGCTGCTGTCCTTTTACAGAAAAATCCACAAGGACAAGAGCAGCCTATTGCATTCTTTAGCGAGGCATTGAGGGATGCCCCTTTGAAGTATAACATTATGGAAAAGCAAGCTTTTGCTTTGGTTAAAGCATTGAAAGACTTCAGAGTATACATCCTTCACTCACACATCATTTCCTTTGTCCCTAATTCAGTTGTTAAAGACATTCTAACACAGGACCCAAATGGTAAGAGAGGTAAGTGGATTGCTGTTATTCTTGAATATGATTTAGAGATAAAACCCACTAAGCTCATCAAAGGCCAAGGTCTAGCTAAATTAATGGCTTAATCAAATTGTAAAGTTCTTGATATTCACATGATTAATGCTTTGGATAACCAAGAAGAATTCTCAACTCCTATTGTTGAAAACCATGTTATGAATTCTCCTTGGTATGCTGATATCATTTATGTTTTTCTTAATCTAAATACACCTCCTGGTTTATCAAAAAAAAAGGCAAGATTCCTAAAGTTAAAAGCTATAAACTATTGCATTATTGATAAATGTCTTTATTGGAAAAATGCAAGTGGTGTATTGCTTAAATGTTTTCCTGAATTTGATGCAGAAAATATTAAGCAGTAATTCCATGAAGGAGAGTGTGGAGGTCATTTACATTGGAAGTCAACAGCCAACAAAATTCTGAGGGCTGGTTTCTATTGGCCTACTCTTTTTCCTGATGTGCACAAGATGACCACTACTTGCCATAAATGCCAACTATTCGAAGGAAAAAGAAAATTGCTTCCCCTTCCATTGCATCCAATCACTGTTGAAGCTCCATTTCAACAGTGGGGACTTGACTTCATAGGAGAAATCCATCCCTCATCTTCTGCCCAGCATAGATGGATCCTTACTGCCATAGACTATTTCACTAAGTGGATAGAAGCCATTCCTTGTAGGCAGGCCAATGATTCAGTTATCATAAAATTTGTGGAGACTAATATTCTCTCCAGATTTGGTTGTCCTTCAAAAATTATCACTGATAATGCAGCAGCATTTGGATCAAAGAAAATGGTTGACTTCTATCATAAATACCAGATAACACTAGGGCATTCCACAGCCTATTACCCTCAAGGTAATGGACTTGCAGAATCTTCCAACAAAATCTTAGTGAATATAATAAAGAAACTGTTGGAGGACAACAAGAAGTCTTGGCACACAAAGCTGATCCATGCACTTTGGGCTGACAAATTAACATTGAAGAAATCCATTGGTATGTCACCCTTCCAGCTTGTGTATGGTACGGATGCAATTTTTCCTAACAGCCTGGGTGTACCAGTTATGAAGTTGATCCAAGAACTAAAGACTGAAGAAAATGACATGACCAGGAGAATAAATCAGACCATTCATCTTTAGCAGACCAGAGAGGAAGTGTATAACAAAGCATTGCAGAAACAAGACAGTATCAAGAGAATATTTGATAGAAGAACAAAGGCCAGCAGTTTCAAGGTTGGGGACAAAGTTTTAAAGTGGGACTCAAAGAGGGAAGACAAGGGAAAGCATGGTAAATTTGACAATCTATGGCTTGGCCCTTACTCTATTCATTCAATTGCTGGAAATAATGCATTCTTCTTACAAGAGTTGAATGGAGTAGAATTTTTTGGGGGTCCTGTCAATGGTAGGATGCTTAAGCATTACCTTTCTTAAATAATTTTGTGTTCTGAAGCCTTTTATTTTTCTTTTCCCATTGTAACACTTTATTCACCGTTGCATTAAAAGTTATGAAAAATCAAGAAAATACAAAAACAGAGAAAAAATAAAAAGAGGGCAGATTTGTCAAAACAAAAAAGGTATAGCCCCATACCAAAAAAGAGAAATAAATCTGAAAGTGTGCAAGCTCAAATGCCACTCCTGAAAACACACTTCTAGTTAGTCAAACAGTTTAATCTTGATTGGCTAGCTTTCCAATTGTCTACTGGTAGGGTAGGGAATTTGATTTGCCAAACTGTGTAATCTTGCCTTATCAGTAGATACATTAGGATAGAAATGAAGGTTCAAACAAACTCAAAATCTGAACCAAATTTTCCAAAGAGAGATGACTCAAAAAAAAAAATTATTGAGTCTAGAGATATGAAGACTTGGTTCTAATCCGCTCAAAACTTGAACCAGAAGAAAGGCAAAGATAGCTCACAGAAAAAAGAAAAATCAGAGCTATGAAAAGAAGAGAGAAGGCCATAATAAGAAGCTTTTAGATCTTAAGCCTTCAATTTTTGATGTTAAATTTCTACAAAATAATAATCTATGTGCAGCTTGTTCTTATGCCATAGATCATAGCAAGTCCAACAGCTCAATCTTGACTTGACTATTTTTAAATTTCTGTTATAGAATTTAGAGAATGAAAGTCTGTTGGACAGCTAAATCCCAACAGACAGTAGATTAGGTAGAGAAATATCTAAGCTCAACTGTTTAATCTGAGCTCAGGGAGAAATAAGGAGTAGAATTAGATTAGTTTTTAGGCTTTCAAAAGAATAAAATGTTGTAAGAGAGTTTGCCAATCCAAGTGCACTCTAAGAAGAAAAAATGTTAGATCTGTAGGATTGGGTAGGTAGAAAGCTTGTTGATGAAGGTCCCTCATTTTCATGGCTGCCAAATATGTTTTTAGAGAAGATCATTCAAATCACAGGAAGGTAGCCCAATGGATGAGGCAACTAATCAACCTCCCAGAAGATGCAAGTCTGAAGTTCTTGATGCCTTCAAGAAGGCACCATCCCCAAGTGGAGCCACTATTAGCCACCTATAATATTTTGTTATACCAAAAGGTGGCTAAGACTTTTGGAGCCTCCAAGGAAAAAATTTTATCACTAAAAATTTGTTGGCTCTTGAAGACTCCTTGTAGGCCTCATGCCTCTGTCCAAAATCCTCATTACTGTTCCTATTAATTCTGTTGATTTCCTGTAAGAAACTACTGAAGAAACCATCATTTTTCCCCTTTCTCCCACTCATAACTAACCTTCATTTACTCCCCCTTTTTCTCCATATTATTTCCCTACTTTTCATAAGTTTCTCCCTCCATTCGTGAAAATCCTCCTGACATGGTTTAAAACTTCTTTTTGAGTTGTGCTGAAACCCCCAAATCCATTTAAAACCTTGAAATTTTTCATTAAAAAACAAAGTTTTATTGCTATGGACCTAAGCCCCTTGGACTAAGTCCTAAACCACTTCCCCCCACATGCCCATGCGTCAAAACCAAATGCCAAAGCTTGTTGGCGCTAATCGCATCGCAAATATCCAAGGGTGCATGTCTTTGAACAGTTGCAAAACTCCGATTGCGATTAGCCTTTGCATATAAAACCCCCGATCATATTATTTATCATATAACCATAGAGCCCGCAATCGGGCGCTGAACCATTGCAAGGCCCCTCTCCGATCAATATTGTCCTTTGTAAACCCAAAAACCCACTTTTCGAAAGTTTTAAGTTAAAACGTAAAGTCACGTGATAAATATAAAATGGGTTGATCAAAAAGACCGATCGCGCAATCGCAATCGGAGAATTCACAATGGGTAGATCGGAAAGACCAGGCCCACGGTTCCAATTGCGATTGGCCTTTAAAGGATCAGGCCTCGGGCATATTACAGTTCATATATCCCACGGCCCCGCAATCGGGCGCCTTTTCCCTTTACTTATATATTTTCCGCTCGATCCATTATAACTTGTTTTTATTGCAAAAACTTTGGTTTTCATATGTTTAAAGGTTTTTCCGCCGGTGCGTAAGTCGAAGCAATCCTGACCATTGATATAGTCCTTCGATCCAACGGTCCGCGCAAAATCGCATCGCAACTTTCCCCGATTGCGCAATCGCATGCCCATGTCTGAGACCTCCGATTGCGATTCCTCTGATTCGCTCCCCGCCGTTGATCTGACCCTCAGATCTAATGGTCAGCGCTCAATCGCAAGTTTCTAACCGCAACTTCCGATCGCAAGTCCTCTCCCGATCCCTCGATCGCACTGCCCCTCCGATTACATCCCCGCCGTTGATTTGAACCCGAGATCAATGGTTATCGCTTAATCGCAAACCCATTTTCGATCGCAATCGCAAAGCCCGGTAGCGCCACCCCGATTGAAATCTTTCGATTTGATCCCGGCCGTCCATCCCCTTTCTGATCCAACGGTCATCGCTTGATCGCACTAGTCCCCTGATCGCGCAATCGCATCGACATTTTCCAAATCGCTCCTTTTGTTTCTCCCCTCCGATTACAATCCTCCGATTAGATCTGGACCGTCCATGTGTCTGGATCGGACGGTCCAAAACCACCCCACCTTATTTCTTCTCCCCGCTCTCATTTTCCTGTTTTGCGTCGATCTCCACCGTTAGATATTTTTATCCAACGGCTACGCTCTTTCCCCGCCATTTGAAGCAGTTTAACCTATTTTCGCAGGATTTCTTAATTGTTTTGTGTTTGATGCAGGTGTTTTAAATGGTTTTCCATTGTATCATGAAGAAATGCCGAGGGCTGGGAATGACGATTCTCATGCCCTCGTTTCAGTAAAGAGAAGCTATCCACGGGGCTCCATTCGATGTTTCGTCAGTACTCTATGAGTATTGGTTCCGTAAAGCCCAGCGCGGCTCTACACATTAACAAGACACTGTTTTAATTCAAACACAGTTAAAGGGTATCAGTTTTGAAGACAAAGCACAGCAGATGAAGATCCAAGACAGTTTTTATAGGGATTACAGCTAAGACAGTTATCAAAAGCCTAATCCCCAATCTAAAACACAGTTTAAAAGAAAAACCTAAAGTGTTTTATCATACAGAAAGCCTCCATCGCCACATTTGAGGCAAATTGATTCCTCAGCTACCACCAAGCCACCTGTTACCTCAAAGCATTCAAACAGAGGCCGAAGTTATCGAAGAAAATCTGATATTCGCCTCCAGCGCAGCCAAGGAGTTACTCCACACAGTGTACAGAGCCTCAAAGTCAAATAAAGTTCCCACTGAGCTTTGATATTTATTGTAAAAAGGTTAATACAGTGATCCACCTGTAAATTTCTCCCTCGAGCCCCTCAAAAGGGTGAGAAGTCTTGAACCTGTATTAATTATCCTGAGAGATATTTTCTTAGATCACCTCCTCATTCTTCTATAAATACCTCAGAAGAAGATGAGAAATTGTTGGTTGCAGAACTTTGAAATACACTTGAGCTGGAGACTTATATATGTACATAGTGTTCACTGGCCCTTGAAGCTCTGTTTGTGATAGAGTAGTTAGGCTGAATAGTGAAGATGATTACTGAACTGAAACATTGGACTTGAAGACTGTAACTGGTTTGACATCAATAACAAGCTGTTTCTTGGGATCCTGGTCTATATTACTGGTGAAGTGCCTCTTTCTTTGTTAATTGTTTTTCCTTCTACATATGCCATATTGTTCATATTCTGCTGTAAAGAATAGTATAAACAGGGTTAGGACCTACTGTATATCAATAACCTTCTCTGGCTGAGAAATATTTATCTTGATGTTTTCTTCAAATTTGTTTATTTAAGAATGATTCAATACAGTTTAAACAGTTAGGAATGTTGGCATTCCCTCGTCCTTCTGTTTGCTCAAACATTGTTCTCGAATGTTATTTCCATTATTTTCTATTAAATTTATACTAGAGGAGATATGGTTTGCCCTGATTCCTAGATCTTTTTCTCCAAAGGAAGATTCTGAAAGTTTCCCTTAGTGTTGACTGAAAGCATACTAGGTTTAAAAGTACTTTATCTAATCTTAAGTTACACTTCGTTTCTCTTATATGTTTTCATACTTTCTGAAGGTGATTATGTGGATCACTGGATTGTTTGTCAATTAAGCTGCTTTAATAAGAACTTTCCCAAGAAGTCTATGGTTAGCCCCATCCTTTGTTGGTTTTAAACAGTTACTTAAGAGGCTTTTCTTGTTTGGACTGATTATAAATCCTCTGAGAAATTATCATCAGTTTCCATCCCTCTAACACTTTATTGTTGCATTCCATAATTTAAAACTCAACAATCTTGTGGTATAGATGACTTGCCCCTTGGATCACTCTTGATGTTGTTGCTCAATTAAAGCCCAGATATGACTCCATAGCCCAATGGACTAAAAACCAACATTATATCTATCTATCTGCCAAAACTGTTCTATTTTCTTGCAACTTCTCACTTTTGAAACTTTTTACACTTAGGACTTTCCCCTCAAGTAACATTTCATGCTCAACCATCCAAAACAAAACAAAACCCTTGGCCTTCATAACTAGCCTGATATCATTACCTTAAGCTTTTCAAAGACAATATCCATCTTTGTACATATTGGAGAGATCCCTCTCCGGATTCAGGAGGGCTAGATCCTAGAATCCCAAAGTTGGTTGAAATGATGTTAACTCTGTGATTGGACTCTCCCAATCTTGCTAATAAATTACAGAGACCTAACAGAACGGAAGTTGAAAGTCAAACAGAGAGAAAATGGGTGATGAAATGTGGACCGTCGATCTGCAAATCAGATCGACGGCGGAGATTTCTTGGACAACGTGCCATAGCCTAGTTATTGCGTGGGCACCTTCGTTAATTGCCGGGCATCTTCGGCGAGCGATCACCGTTGGATGGCCTGGCCCAGATCGGACGGTAGACAGCGATATCGCTGGGCATCCTGGTTCGAACATTAATGCGCGATGGATTGTGGTTATGCGCGATGGACGGAGGTTTTGAAAAAGGTATAGGGGATGCGTGGCGGCAAGCATATGGAATCGCTTTCGATCGGGATAAAACCACCTTCTGCCCAAAGGCGGTGCGGTAGATACCACGCGGTATTTGGAAACAGTGCAAGACACGGCGAGGTCCACCAGGTTTGACAAGTTCCGCACCGTCGGATCAACAAATCAGATCAACGGTGGAGATCACTCGGACTTTGGACCAGCGAAGAATTTTATAAAATAAAATAAAACCCAAAGTTTTACAAATAACAAAGGTTTTTTATGTTTTGGACGAGATATATAATAGGGTCAGGTGCCCAATTGTGGGGCCTTTGGGCGCATGGAGAATGGTATGACCGGGGGTTTAAAGAGGAGGAGCTAATTGCATATCGGAAGATCGGGGATGGGCTTTTAAATCAACCCATTTGATTTATGCGATCACAATTGCGCGATCGGTCTTTCAATCAACCCATTAAAATATTTAACACGTGATTTTGGTTTTCAGACCAAAACCTTGGAAAAGTAGGTTTTGGGTTTTTACAAAGAAAAAAGTGGATCAGGAAAGGATTTTCAATGGTTTTAAGCGCGAAGGTGGGCCCACAGGATATATACATATAGAAGAATGATGCGATCGGGGGTTTTTCAATATAAAGGTTGATCACATTGCAAGTTTTGTAATGGCACAAAGACGTGCACTTTTGGACATTTACGATGCGATAAGCGCCAAAATGAGTTAGCATGTGGTTCCAGCCCCAAAACGCATGGTGGGGAAGTGGTTAGGACTTAGCACAAGGAGCTTAGGTCCATAGTCAAAATACTTTGTTTTTTATGAAATTTTTCCATGGTTTTTCAAAGGAATGGGAGGTTTTGGAATAGTTAAAAAGTGGGTTTTTAACTATGGAAAAGTGATTTTCATAAATGGAAGAAGAGGATTTATGAAAACAAGGGAGTTTTTATGGAGAAAAAAGGGGAGAAAATGAAGGTTTGAGAAGGGGGAAAATGAAGTTCTTTCAGCAGTTTCTTCTCATGATTTCAGCAGGATTTCTAAGTATAAAATGGGAACAACAATGAAGATTTTGGACAGAGGCATGAGGTGTTCAAGGAGCCTTCAAGAGCCAAAAATTTTTAGTGATAAACTTTGTTCCTTGGAGGCTCAAAAAGTCTTAGCCACCTTTTGGTATAACAAATATTATAGGTGGCTAACAGTGGCTCCACTTGGGGATGGTGCCTTCTTAAAGGTATCAAGAACTTTCAGACTTGCATTTTTTGGGAGGCTGATCAGTTGCCTCATTCATTGGGCTGCCTTTCTTTTATTGAATGATCTTCTTTTGCTCTAGAAATTCTAAAAACCATGGAATAAAATGGATTTTTAATCAACAAGCTTTCTACCTACCCAATCCTACTGATCTAAGATTTTTTCTTCATTAGAGTGCACTTGGATTGGCAAGCTCTATTGACAACATTTTATTCTTTTGAAAGCAGGAAATATAATCTATTTCTACTCCTTATTTCTCCCTGAACTCAGATTAAACAATTGATTTCATATGGTTCTCTACCTAATCTACCATCTGTTGGGATTAAACTGTCCAACATACTTTCATTCTCTAAATTATACAACAGAAATTTAAAAGCATCCAAGTTAAGATTGAACAGTCTAACTTGATGCTGGTCTATGGCATAAAAACAAGCTGCACATAGACATTTATTTTGCAGAAAATTAAATCAAAATGGAAGGCTTGAGAATCTGAAAGTTTAAAGCACTTCCTCCTTCCTTTTACAGCTCTGTTTTGACTCTTTTTTTTTAGTTGTTTCTTCCTTTCTTTCTGGTTCAGATTTCGAGCTAATTAGAACCAGATTTTTACATCTTTTTTACTCAGAAAATAAAAAATATTTGAGTCATCTCTCTTTGGAAACTGAGGTTCAGGTTTTGAACATGTTTGAACCTTTCATTTCTATCCTAATCTATCTACTGATAAGCCAATATTAAACAGTTTGGAAAATCGAATTTATTATCCTATCAGAAGAAAATTTAAAGCTAATTAGTCAAGATTAGATAGTTTGACTAACTAGAAGTGTGTTCTTTAGGAGTGGCATTTAAGCTTGCACACTTTCAGATTTGTTTCTCTTTTTTGGTATGGGGCTATACCTTTCTTGTTTTCAAAATCTGCCCTCTTTTCTCTTTTTCTTTGTTTTTGTATTTTTTATTTTTCTTCAAAGAAAAAAAAAACAACTAACTACATGCTCAGAAGTGAGCTTTATTGGCATTCCTATCTAACCTATTATAAACATGGAGTATTTACATGTTTTAGCTAATGAACTCTCTTTTCCAGTACAACCAATCAAGCAAATGATTCCATGATTGGTCCTTCTTCATCTCCTTGGGCAGGCTGGTCAAATAGGGCGACTCCCATTCTTTTTGTTTTTTTAGCAGCAGTGCTAAATAATCCTCTTGTTTTTGGTAATATACTGCTCCTAATAACCTTTATCCCTTCTTTGAATATTTTCAAGAAATGAGCATAGGGATCTTGAAATAATGCCTAGTTAAGAGAATTTGGAAGATGTGTTTCAACCTGTATCATCTCTTCTTTCTCCACTGGATTAAGGCAAATATACTTATGAGAAAGAAAAACTTCCTCATCTTCATTATCATCTGAACTAGAGGTTTCATCATATATTACAATGTTGTCCTCTTTTAGTTGTGGTATGCTCTGATTCCATGGATTGTGCTTTGTGAAGAGATCATCATGTTCTTGAGCAGGGGTATCTCTTATTACCTCAACCCTTTCAGGAAGAGGTTCCTTATATGCATCATGTTCAAGAAATTCCTCTTTCTTCTCAACCCCAACATTATAACTAATAGATAGCTGATTCCAAATTATGTGAAAGCTATTGCTGATGCATTGGATTGGCTAATTGCTACTCTCAAGCTGATGATAATGAAATTCATGATACCAATCGACTGCTGGTTGCCCTGCATGATCAGTTTCTGTTTGGAGCTCATCATCATCATCAGTTTGATCAGAAGTTGAAAAATCATTAGTATAAACAATTTCACCAATCAGGCATATTGGGTTATCAGTTTTCTCTTTTATTTGATCTACAAGTTTATTTTCTGTTTCAATACAACAAGGTTTAGTAAGTCGATGAGCAGAAGTGTTTTGTTCACATGGAATTTTGGGGGTTGGCTGTCTGTTTAAAATTAGATCAATCTCTTCTTCTGTTAAGAGAGAAGGAATTGTCTTTTTTCTTAGGACAAAAGCACAGCGGTCTTGATGAGCCTCTTCTAATGGATCTCCATTTGATTTTGCATGGGAACTTTGAGGTTTTTCTTGTTTTTCCTGGTCTATCTCATTTTCAAACAACACCTCATGATTTTTATGGTAGTCACTTTGACGGTAAGGTTCATGAATTGTTTCAAGTATATTGTCAGGATGCCATCCTCTTTTAATAATCTAAAATGATTCAAAACATAAAGGAAGAGACTCTGGTTGTGTTGTCTCTTCTCCTAATTCAGATTTTGTGGGTTCAAAATGGCTTATGTTTTCCTCAAGGCACTGCTCACTATTAGGTTTTGCAATCTGGTTATGGAGTTCTCTTAATAAAGCATGGTACAAGATATAGGTAGATAATCAGGAATTTCCTGACAACCTTCTTCATTGATTTCATTGTAATATTTTTCAATGCACATATCTTGTAATTTTTGGGTTTGTTCTTGATTTAAAAGGAGCATGGGCTGCTCTAGATCATCAATATTCAAATTAGCCTCATACTTTTCCAATCTTTTCCCAAGCATGTTCACCATTTTCTCCATCATGACCAGCAATTTTTCTTTATTTTTTTCTCTATAGTTTTGCTCACCTTCTTCTATAAAGTCTTGATCATCATCTATATATTGCTCATTGTCTAGGTCTTGTAATGGTTGAGTTTGTGTTTGAGGTCACTGTATCTTTCTAACTAGTTCAGAGTCTTCTGCCAGTGGAGTTATTAGGTCTTTTGGGATTGTGGAGTCGCCAGGTGGAAGATTTTGAAATTTGTTGTCCACCAACAGCATGATTGAGATTGCTCAATGCATTCCCAAGGGATTCTACAAGGACTGGAAGGGTAACAGGCCTACTGGAGGCTAGTGGAGTCACCAGGTGGAAAATTTTTAGCTTTTGTGAAGGTAAAATGTTTTATGGTTCCACCACCATGTTTATTATAAAGCCAAACTGAAATATTTTGGGTTTTTCTGAGTTTCTATGGTTGTTTGAAAGACTAATTAGTTTATAAGAGCTTGCTAGGAAACTATGAACTCAGTCCTACCATGATCGCCATTATGCTGGTGTCCCGTGTTTTGATAGTTTGGCAAACCAAAAGACAAGGCAACATCAGAACCAATCTTTAGAGTTACAGGATCTAGTCCTCCTGTTATCAGAGAGGGATCTCTCAAAAGTTTGTTTGCTAAGGTTTATCCTGTGAGCTTATAGTTATTGATTTTAGACTAGTTATTAAGTGCAGGTGTTGTTTGTTTGTTTGGTTGGATTGAATTGATACAGCAGAACATGAAAGGTCTAGGAAGGATACATAGAATGGAGAAACATCTGGTTCATTGGGTGATGGAGTCAAGAAAAGGTCATAACAAACTCATCAAAGGATATGGGATATCAGAGGGCAAATCTAACTTGGCCATAGGATCCTTTTGTTTTTGGAATGAGATGAACATTAATGATTTGGAAAGAGAAACTGAATTCTCAACAAAGGGAACCTGAAAACATGATAAAACTATAAAGAGATATTTGATAGACAGGGCTGACCATAAGTTATACAAACATTATTTAAGTAAATAATGGCTTCAAGACAACTTTCAGAATGAAATCTAAGATTTGGGGAACACCCTATTTCCTCAAATATTTTATTCTGAAGGACTTAGAAAACATAAAAGATTTATTGATAATTATGTCATAGAAGAGGGAACACCTAAAAACATCCATGATCATAATTATAACGACCTTTAAGCCAACTGTTTAAGTGAGGACAAAGGGCAAGATCAAAACAGGCCTCTCTGATTCACTATAAGCAAAGAACTTCAAAGGGAGACTTCAATAACAGTTTTTAAGTGGCAGCAGACAAGCAGGGAGAACCATAAATCATGCTGAAACCAAATGTTCAAACTATTAAGGAAATAAACAAGCATGAAGACTAAAGAGAAAGTTTAAAGCCTCTAAAATACTTCAGCAGAAGAAAACATAAAATAGTGAAGGATGAACAGGTCTAAGGTGCTTCTAGGAGTCTTTTCTTAGCTTAATACTTTCTATCCTACTGTAGTAAGAAATTGTGGAACATAATGAAAACGGGGGAAAACATAAGACAGTTCAGAATATTTCACCAACAGCCAAGCTCATGGATCCAATGATAGAGCCTTCTCAAGAACAAGCATGCAACAACATCATCAAAATCTCCAAGACTTCAATTTTTTCTTCAACTTCAAAAAACTATGTATTTATTTTAGAGAGTTTCAATATTACATCTTGTAATCAAAAAATAACCAACCAAAAACTTCTCATCTTCTACAGAAGTATTTATAGAAGAATGAGGAGGTGAGATCTAATGAAATATCTCTTTAGGACAATTAATACATATTGATGACTTCTCGGCCTTTTGAGGGGCTCGATGAAGAATTTTACAGGTGGAACACTGTATTAACTGTTTTAAATTTATGAATTAAGCTTGGCGGGAGCTTTATTTGACTTTGAGGCTCTGTGTGCTGTGTGGAGTAACTCCGCAGATATTTTCTACATTGATTTCCTTGCAGAAGTAACTCCCTGGCTGCGCTGAGGCAAAATTTGATCTTCTTTAATAAGTTTGGCATCTGTTTGAAAGGTTTGAGGCAACAGGTGGCTCCTTTGGTCGCTGGGAGAAATTGATTAACCTCATATGTGGCGGTGGAGGTTTCCTGTCTGATAATCCTTTGTGCTTTCTTCTTTAACTGTGTTTTAAATCGGGGATTAGGCTTTTGATAACTGTCTTAGCCGTAATCCCCGTAAAACTGTCTTTATTCCTCTGTCCTGATATATTCTGGTCTTCGACACTGATACTCTTTAATGGTGCCCGATTCATGGTGTTCCGCTGGAGTGCAGGGTTACGCAGGGACGATATGGCATCAATGCCTCACAGATCATTGACAAGATGTGAAATTTACACCCTGCAAATGATTTCCTCTGATAAATCGAAAGCAAGAGGGTCATCACCCTCTCTTTCAAATTTTCTTCGAACATAGCGAAAAGATCATTAAACCCTACAAAATACAAACAAAATGTTATAAAATCCTGCATATTAGGTCAATTGCATCGGAAGGCGTGTGGAGGAAGCGGGGCCATTGGATGGCATCATCCAACAGTCAGGATTGATCGAGAGATATCGTGGGATCGAGTAGAAGAAATATTAAATCTGAGCTGTCGATCGCACAGAGATCGACGACCAGGAATGGAAGTTGAAAGTCAAATGGAGAGAAAATGGGTGATGGAATGTGGACCGTCGATCTGCAGATCAGATCGACGATGGAGATTGCTTGGACGACGCGTCGTAGCCTGATTATCGTGTGGGCACCTTCGTTAATTGTCGTGCATCTTCAGCGAGCGATCACTGTTGGATGGCCCGGCCCAGATCGGACGGTGGACAGCGATATCGTTGGGCATCCTGGTCCGAACGTTAATGCACGATGGACGGCGGTTTTGAAAAAGGTATAGGGGACGCGTGGCAGCAAGCGTATGGAGTCACTGCCGATCGGGAGAAAACCACCTTCCACCCAAAGGCGGTGCGATAGATACCACGTGGTATTTGGAAACAGTGCAAGACACGGTGGGGTCCACCGGTTTTGACAAGTTCTGCACTATCGGATCAAAAAATTAGATCAACGGTGGAGATTGCTCGGACTTTGGATTGGCAGAGAATTTTATAAAATAAAATAAAACCCAAAGTTTTACAAAAAGCAAAGTTTTTTTATGTTTTGGACGAGATATATAATAGGGTCAGGCGCCCGATTGCGGGGCCATTGGGCGCATGAAGAGTGGTATGACTGGGGGGTTAAAGAGGAGGAGCTAATCGCATATCAGAAGATCGAGGATGGGCTTTTCAATCAACCCATTTGATTTATGTGATCGTGATTGCGCAATCGGTCTTTCAATCAACCCATTAAAATATTTAACACGTGATTTTGGTTTTCAGACCAAAACCTTGGAAAAGTGGGTTTTGGGTTTTTACAAAGAAAAAAGCAGATCGGGAAAGGATTTTCAATGGTTTTAAGCACGGAGGTGGGCCCACAGGATATATGCATATAGAATAATGATGGGATCGGGGGTTTTTCAATATAAAGGCTGATCGCATCGCATGTTTTGTAATGGCACAAAGACGTGCACTTTTGGACATTTACGATGCGATAAGCGCCAAAATGAGTTAGCATGTGGTTCTAGCCCCAAAATGCATGGTGGGGAAGTGGTTAGGACTTAGCCCAAGGGGCTTAGGTCCATAGTCAAAATACTTTGTTTTTTATGAAATTTTTCCATGGTTTTTCAAAGAAATGGGGGGTTTCAGAATAGTTAAAAAGTGGGTTTTTAACTATGGAAAAGTGATTTTCATAAATGGAAGAAGAGGATTTATGAAAACAAGGGAGTTTTTATGGAGAAAAAAGGGAAGCAAATGAAGGTTTGAGAAGGCGTAAAATGAAGGTCTTTCAGCAGTTTCTTCTCATGATTTCAGCAGGATTTCTAAGTATAAAATGGGAACAACAATGAAGATTTTGGACAGAGGCATGAGGTGTTCAAGGAGCCTTCAAGAGCCAACAATTTTTAGTGATAAACTTTTTTCCTTGGAGGTTCAAAAATTCTTAGCCACCTTTTGGTATAACAAATATTATAGGTGGCTAACACTCCCATCTAGATCCGAGGTCATTCAGTTAGTATGACTACAAAGAATGCTCTTTTCACACATTAATATCTTAATCAGAAATGGTAATGCCCTCAGAAATTTGCCCCAAAACCCTTTAAAGAATCGTTATTCGGTCTCAAACTATGAGACAAACTAATCAATGGAAAATTTCGTCACAAATCCTTCGATCACACTATCCACCCAATGATCTACTGTGCGCGTGATAGTATTATCAGTATTTTCCAGCTGCTGGATTAGCTTTGGGGTCCACTGAGTGACTCATTCGTCCTTCCAGCACTTCTAGAATTCTACAAGTCTGGCCAGCCAATCTTGGAGTTCGATCGCAAATTTCACAAAGAATATTTTGTAGCTCTCCGTAAGGATGTACCTATTTTTCCACCTTTCCGCTGTTAAATTATCACTGCGATTTTCTTTTACTTTGAATTCCCAGTTCTGCTTTTTGAACTAGCCTTCAATTTCCTTTCTTTCAGGCTTCCTGTATTCTCTTGTCATTACCCGATCCCTTTCTCAGACTTCTTCCGATCCCGGCAACGAAACCCTTTGTTGGCTCGAGGGGTCCTAACCCAGGTTTGGTGTGCAAGGTTTGCCAACAAACCCCTATACTACTGGCCCTTTCGGCAGTGACCTGCTTGCACAGGTCAAAGTCTCACTCGAAGTAGTATGGGTGGGTGCCGGAACCAGGTTTCCACACCCTGAGAAAGGATGGGTAAGGAAAGCAGCGCTGCACTAGGTCCTATAATTCCTAGATTACCTTGTTTTGCATAGGGTTAGTTAGGTTTTTGTTCGCATCCACGTGCGCTAGATCTATAATTATATGCTTTTATGATAGTAACACAACAGTACATAAACAGAATAGAATAGATCTAGATCCAAAAACACACTTACACATATCTTCGCAGCTCAAAGACAAAAAATGCACAACGCAACAATTACCAATGATTCGCACAAGAGTACTCATAGATGCAGTTCTCTATAAATATTTCTTATTCATTCATTCATCAATTCTTCCTTACAATTCCCTTCCCAGCCTGCGCACACAGCAGCAGGGTCCGCACATAGCTGGACTTGGATCTTCGCACACACAGCCAGCAGGATTCCTTTCCCCAAAACCCAAACAGATAGCTTAAACCACAAATCGCATCAATAGCTCATCATTCTTGTCCTTTACAATACAAAATGTCCCTCTATTTATAGCAATCTAGCCTAGACTTTCTTATGGTTCACAAACCATGGTTTTCGGACCCCTGGTTTACCCTTTTACCCATTACAATGCTTTCGAGACTTTGAACCACCCCAAAACCCTTGTGCTAGACTAAATCTAATCAAACATATTCAAAATTGACCAATTTCGCAGCGTGTAGGAGACCCTGTTCCAACAATGCAATAACCATGGATGGTTAAAGCTAACTGAATCTAAGTGTGCTTTATGTTCTACTAATGTGCACATGCACCACATGCAAGCACTATAGTTAACTAACTAAAGCCAAGTGCACACCACATGTAAGCACTTGAGTTATCTAGCTAAAGACAAGTGCACATTGCATGCAATCTCTACAATTGAAGTAAATCTAATCTAGGCTAACTATGCGCATGTATATCAATAGATTTAACTAGCTAAAGATAAGTGTGCATTGCATGCAATATCTAGATTTGAACTAAAGCTAATCTAGGTGCATGTACACCAGCACCCGCCCTTAAACATAACTGAGGTAAGTGTGATGCAAAATGAATGAGTCCCGACAACATGGCCATTTTAGGTACCCATATACAATGCATGAAAAGAGGAAAGAGGGAAAAACTAGTGGGAAGAAAACCCCCCCTCAAAATATAATTCAAATGGTAGAGAAAAGATAACTGATAGGCAATCACATCCTTCACCCCTAGACGATCTCGCAGAAATCAAAACTTCTTCACAGTGAATGTCTTGGTGAAGATCTCAGTAATCTGCTTGGAACTAGGACATTACTAGAGATCAATGATCCCATCATGGATCTAGAGGAATAAGCTTCATTTTTTGAAGTAGAGGTATCAATTCCCATGGTTGGATCAAGGATTGAATTTACTTATAGATAATTGCGTTCCAATATTGATTCCCTGCAGCTTCGTCTTGCATTTTATGATGAGATTCATGTACCCTATATGCATGCATGGGAATGGTTGTCTCTAGGAATTCATGCATGTGCATGTGTGGCTTTAGAGATGCCTTTTTCGATGCATGCATGAGCATACATGGTTTTATAAATTCCTCCTTATATGCATGCATGGTTCTACGACTGAGAGTGAATGTGGGGCATCATTAAATTGAGATTGCGTTAGATCTGCATCAACAACATCATCAATAGTAGAGGAATCAAAGTCCTCTTGTATGATTTTGAAAGTAGTGTCTTCATCACTAGCAGGGGAAGATATTTCCTCATGTGAAATGTCTTTGTTATTGGATAAGATAAAATTCTCATCTGCAACAGGTTCATTAACATTAGAAGAAGCAGAGTCTTCTTGTTCAACATTGTCTTGAGAATATTTCTCCACATTATTGAAGTCTTCACCACTTTCATGACTGCTATAATAATTCGATCTCTTTGCCTCCAAATGGTGTTCTTATAGATCATTGCCATCACCATATAATCCTTTCAATGTAGTCCAGATTTCATGTGGTGATTCAATATTTCTGATCTCATAGAAACTATCACGAGACAGAGATAGACACAATATTCCATAATCCATGTCACATCTATTAAGCCAATCTGACTTCTCATCCGCCAACATTGGTTCTGTCTAAATTCCCATGACTATTTGGTACAAGCCTTTGCTCCTAAGATGAAGCAAAATCATTGTCTTCCATTCATAGTAATTGTATGGAGTAAGAATCATTGAAGATGATAACTCCATTGTAGAAATTCTCCAATATTTTGATCGGAAAATCAAATCTCTGAACAATTTCCAATTCTATGCTCTTCAAACCTACAAAAAATTGCTCATGAAACTTCTCCAAGCCCTTGTAGCTCTGATACCATGTAAAATTATTAGAGCACAAATGGATCTAGTTGAAGAATAATTTCACAAACTTTCCAAGTTATGCTTAATGGGGGGTGTTGGTGTACATGCACCTAGATTAGATTTAGTTCAACTCTAGAGATTGTATGCAATGTGCACTTGTCTTTAGCTAGTTAACTCGAGTGCTATACATGCACATAGTTAAGCTAGGTTAGCTTTAGTTCAACTCTAGATATTGCATGCAATTTGCACTTGTCTTTAGCTAGTTAACTCAAGTGCTTACATGTGGTGTGCACTTGGCTTTAGTTAGTTAACTATAGTGCTTGCATGTGGTGCATGTGCACATTAGCAGAACATAAAGCACACTTAGCTTCAGTTAACTTTAACTATCCATAGTTATTTCATGTACAAATAAGCTTAACTTAGTTGATTTATATATTGATTCTCAACCTAATATTGATGAATCAATTTCATTCTCAATTCTAATTGTTTTTATTTTTCAACGTGGGAATTTTGTGCAATTACTCTTCAACTAGATCCATATTTGTGCTCTATTAATTTTACATGGTATCAGAGCTTGGACCCAGGTTCGACTCCCCTGAGCTATGTTTAAGGGGGGATGTTGATTCCCCCGAGTTGCGTTTGAGGGGGATGTTGGAGTAATCACTGAACCTCTATGGAACCCGTAATTCCCACTCCAGGGATCTTAATTACTGGTTTGGAAGTTTACCACAACCTGCAGGTTTTGGTCTAATGGATATCATGTAGATGTTTGTCATCATACCAAAACCCGCAGGTTGTGGTAAACTTCCAAACCTGTAACTATGATCCCTAGGGCGGGAATTATGGATTCCATAGAGGTGCAGTGATTACTCTAACACCCCCCTCAAATGCAACTCGGGGGAATCAACATCCCCCCTCAAACGCAGCTCGAGGGAATCGAACCTGGGTCCAAGCTTTGATACCATGTAAAATTATTATAGCATAAATATGGAGCTAGTTGAAGAATAATTGCACAAAATTCCCAAGTTGAAAAAGAAAAAAAAAATAGAATTGAGAATGAAATTGATTCATCAATATTAGGTTGAGAATCAATATATAAAGAAACTAAGTTAAGCTTAGTTGTACATGCAATAACTATGGATAGTTAAAGCTAATTGAAGATAAGTGTGATTTATGTTATGCTAATGTGCACATGCACCACATGCAAGCACTATAGTTAACTAACTAAAGCCAAGTGCACACCACATGTAAGCACTTGATTTAACTAGCTAAAGACAAGTTCACATTGCATGCGACCTCTAGATTTGAACTAAATCTAATCTAGGTTAACTATGTGCATGTATAACACTCGAGTTAACTAGCTAAAGACAAGTGCAGAATACATGAAATCTATAGAGTTGAACTAAAGCTAATCTAGGTGCATGAACACCAACAATAATATTACATTGACGCTTTGGAAAATATAATTTATATGGATACTAACAGAAAAATAATTTATTTCATTTAAATGAATAGGTAAAGATAACTGCATTCATCTATGTTATAAATAATAACAACCAATTTTACTAATCATGTTATCATAATAAAAAAATCAATTTGACTTATCAACATGTCAGAAATAATACTAACATTAAGAACATGTAAATGTAATATGAAAAATGGAAATAATATTATTTAAGTTCCAATTGTAAACATGTTGGTGACTATAATGCTATTTAAGTTTCAAGAAATCAGAGGAAAAATGTCAAAGACCAGTCTCGCCCCACTTCCCCCAAAAATAAATGAAAATAGTGATTGGTGAGCCTCTCTGTTTATATTTGTTCTATTGCTTATTTTATGATCGCCTCATGGGATCTTGTTTCCAAGGTCTATTAATTTTGACTTGAAAGTATCGTAGAGTCAACCTCTTGGAACTTTTATCTGTAGGTTCTGAACTTTGGCCTACCACCAAGAAAATGTCGTACAGTTGATCTGAAACGTTCACTGGTTAACAAGGCATTGTTATAGTTATGCCCATCGATTTTTTCTCCGGTATGACATCATAATTATAAATATTACACAATTTTAAAATCCATGCTATATCTTTATGGTTCCACCCTATGAAGTACGAAACATTTTTCGAAGATCCAGAGTGAAATGATTATTTGATCGTGGGAGAGTAATAATTGTTAAAATATGTAATTACCTCCCTCATGCAGAGTTATACAATCATTTAAGTAAGCGTTGAGTTAGACAAGTTATGTGATAGATGAATTTGGTAATTGAGTTAGAGAGTCAGTTAAGTGAGTGATGGTCAAGGTGAGTTATGTGAGGGTGTGCATGTCAATTTAGGTTAAATACCCTTCACCGGGCTCATTGTATTCATTGATTAAGAGTTATTGAATATTAATAGAAGAGTCGCAACTTGTGTGTTTCATGTGTGAAATACTTGTGTTATTGTGTGTTTATATCCTATGCCTATCCAACAAATCGATATCGAATCTGAGGAAGGATCACAAGATCCGTGGGCGAGTAGAGCCAGAGAAGAAGGCCAAGAACAGAAGGCCAGGAATTTTTTTTTTTTTTTGCAAAAAGGTTAAACAAATAAGAAAGCGTGCAGGTCCGCACATTTTCAGTGCAAAAAACGCGCAGGTCTGCCCCTTTTCTATTGAAAAACTGCACATTTTTCGTAAAAATTACGATTTTCTCAAGATCTAGTTTATTCCGCAGTTTATTGGTTTGACACGTGTGCAATCGGTTTCATGGCTTAAAAATCCCACGCGCCATGAGCAGGTCAATGTACAATGCACGGGTCAAGGTTGTGTTCCTTTTTTAAAAGGATTACTTATTTTCTAAAGGAGTATTTACCTTTTTCACAAGCGTTGAAATATTTAAAAGGATTTGTGATAAAGCACGTGAGTCTTATAAAGTTTTTTTTTAAAAGAGCTTTATAAAGTTAAAAAAAAATAATTAAAAACAACATTTTTTATAATATTTTTTTTCAAAGTTTTTAAAATAAAGGTTTTAGGAGAGGGTTATTATAAAAGTTTATATACAAATTTCTTTTCTAAAAGCATTTATTATATATATATATATATATATAACTATTACAAGGGTTTTTTTCGAAGGAGCTTTGCAAAGTTTCTATAAGAGAAAATTAGGGTTTTATCAAAGAAGAATTTTTTTTAAGAAAGATGGCCACATCAATTTTTCAGCCACAACTTCCTTTTTTCACTGGGAAAGAGTATGATGTGTGGGCTATTAAAATGGAGACCATGTTAAAAGCGCATGATGTTTTGGATCATGTCAATTTTAGGTTTGCAGAACCTCAGAACGATGCAGAAGAACGAGCCCTTAGTAATGCATACAGGGAACAATGGAAGAAAGACAAGAGGAAGAATGCACAAGCATTACTTCTTATCCAGCAGGGAGTGAACCGAACAATGTTCCAGAAGATTATGATCACTTC
This sequence comes from Pinus albicaulis, assembly GCA_034641835.2. Lineage (NCBI taxonomy): Eukaryota > Viridiplantae > Streptophyta > Pinopsida > Pinales > Pinaceae > Pinus > Pinus albicaulis. The sequence continues at coordinate 78,448,145 of CM076573.1, read as the reverse complement.
TTCAGCAAAAGAAGCATGGGAAACTTTGGCAACAAGCTATCAAGGTATGAAAAAAGTGAATATTGTTAAATTGTAGAATACTAGGAGAGATTTTGAAAGTTTGCAGGTGAAGGAGACAAAGGACATTGATTCCTTCATGAATAGGGTCATGTCTATCGTCAATCAGTGAAAAATCTATGGTGAAGATATTAAATATCGAACAGTGATTGAGAAGGTTCTTAGATATTTTTCTACCAAGTTTGATGTTGTGGTAGCAGCCATAGAAGAAGCCAAGGATTTGGAAAAACTGACAGTTGATGAGTTGATGGGATCACTTCTATCGCATGAGACAAGGATAGATAGAAACAAGTATTCCACTTTAGAAACTGTCATCAAAAGTCAAGTTTATATTTCAAGAGGTTGAAAGAGAGGTCGATTGAGAAGCAGAGGACGAGGCGGTAGCTATGGTGGTCAGAGAGATGGCCGAGAAGATCATGAGAATCAAAGTGGAAGCAATAGCAGTAGAAGCTTTCACAACAATCAAAGGTTTGACAAATCAAAGGTGAAATGTTATTATTGCAATAAATTTGGTCATTATGCTCGTGAATGTAGGAAGAAGATAGTTGATCAACGAAATCAGAGAGCTAATGTTAGTACAGAGAATACTAACTCCATGTTCTTAGCATGCAACACCATGCATGAACCGTCTGATAAGGTCTGGCTATTAGATAGTGGTAACAGTAACCACATGACATGCAACAAGAATTTGGTTGCAAATTTGGATGAATCTGTGACGACAGAGGTAAATTTGGGGATTAACAAGACTATGGATGTAGATGGAAAAGGAGTGGTCAATATTGTGACCAAGCAGGGGGAGCCAAAGACCATATCAGAGGTATATTATGTCCCTCGACTCAGAAACAATTTGATAAGTGTTGGTCAATTGACGCAGAAAGGATACAAAGTTATCTTTTAGGGGCAACAATGTGTTATTTATGACAAATCCCCAAGCAAGCAGTTGATTTCAAAGGTGCAGATGATGAGGCACAAACTCTTTCCTCTAATTATGAACTACAATGATCATGTTAGTTCTTTTACAGCTACACGTTCTAACGATTACTAGTTATGGCACTTTCGGTTTGGACATTTGCTTTTTTTCGGTTTAATATTGTTGTAGCAGAAGCATATGGTCAGAGGTTTACCTCCCATCAAAGAAACTGCTAGCACTTGTGAGTGTTGCATATTGGCAAAGAAACACCGTGAAAGTATTCTGAAAGGAGTTTCATACAGAGCAAAGAACCCACTTGAGTTGGTGCATACAAACTTGTGTGGACCTGTGAGGACACAGTCGATTCAAGGTGGAAGTTGTTACTTCCTCACTTTTATTGACGACTATAGCAGGAAGACTTGGGTTTACTTTTTGAAGTAGAAGTCTGAAACTTTTCCAAAGTTCAAAGAGTTCAAATCCTTAGTGGAAAACCAAAATGATCGACAGATCAAGGTATTGAGATCATATTGTGGTGGAGAATATGATTCGAAAGCATTCCATGAGTACTGCAAACAACATGGAATCAGAAGACAATTTACAACTAGATACATACCGCAACATAATGGTGTAGCAGAGAGAGAACTGAACAATCATGAACATGGCAAGGAGCATGTTTAAAGCAAGACACTTTTCTAATGATTATTGAGTAGAAGCAGTTGCATGTGTTGTTTATGTGATAAATAAATCTCCTACAAAGAGTGCGATGAAAAGAGTACAAGAAGAAGCATGGTCAGGTATGTCATGTAGTGTATCTGATTTCATATTTTTTGGATGTGTAGCCTATGCACATGTGCCTAAGAAGATAAGACGAAAATTTGATGATCAAAGTGAAAAGTGAATATTCACTGGTTATAGTGAGCAGTCAAATGCTTACAAATTGTATAACCCCGTCACCAAGAGGACAATAATTAGCAAAGATGTTGTGTTAAAAGAACAAGAGTCATGGAATGGGACTGTAGACAAACCAACTGATGCACAAGCACCATTGATGAAAGAGGATGATGTAGCAGAAAAGGAACAACAAGAATAAAAAAAGAAGACACCAAACAGAGTTAAACCAACAATGACTCCAAGATTTTCAGAGCAGCATGGATCTTCAAGCATATCAATAGACCAGAATTATCCAAGCAGCCAATCAGATAATGAATCAAGCAATGGTAAGAAAAAAATGAGAATTTTAAAAGATATTTATGATGATTTGGATGTTAGTTCAAATTTTGCATTGTTGGCATTCCAACCTTCTTCATTTGAAGAAGCAATCAAAGATGAAAATTGGGTGCAAGCCATGGATGAAGAGATTGATTCTATTGAAAATAATGATAAATGGGATTTGGTTAATTTTCCAAAGGATAAAAACCTCATTGATGTGAAGTAGGTATATAAGACAAAGGTGAATGAGAAAGATGAGATTGAAAGATTTAAAGCAAGAATTGTAGCAATAGGATTCTCGCAGCAACCGAGAATAGACTTTGGGGAAACATTTTCTCCGGTAGCCAGATTGGATATTGTAAAAGAATTTCTAGCAACAACAGCTCAGAACAAATGGAAAGTATATCAGATGGATGTCAAATCAGCCTTCTTGAATGGAATTTTAGATGAAGAAATTTATGTGAAGCAACCTCCAGGATATGAAGTTGAAGGTAAATAAGATAATGTTTACAAATTGAAGAAAGCGCTCTATGGACTGAAGAAAGAACCTAGAGCATGGTATAGTAGAAATCACAGTTACATGATTAAGAATGGATGTTGTAGAAGCAGAATTGAGCCTACCTTATACACAAAAGTAAATGAGCATGGACATATTTTGATTGTTTGCTTATATGTTGATGATATGATTTTTACAGGTGATCTTGAGTTAGATGAATTTAAATCATCCATGATGAAATAATTTGAGATGACAGATCTTGGTCTCATGAAATATTTTCTTGGCATTGAAGTTGAGGAATCTGAAAAAGGAATTTTTATTTTCAAAAATAAATATGCCAGAGATTTGTTGAAAAGATGCAGGATGGATAATTGCAAACATGTACCTACACCAGTTGCAACAGGTTCAAAGTTAAGTAAGGATGATGAAGGAGCAGATGTCAATCCAACTCTATTCAAAATATTGGTTGGCAGCATCATGTATCTCACAGCTACAAGACCAGATATTATGCAAGGAGTGAGTTTGATTTCCAAATTTATGGAGACTCCAAAAGACACACATTGGAGTATTGGAAAAAGAATCTTGAGATACATAGCAAGAACTAGCGATTATGGCATAATGTATGCAAGTACAGAAAAGAAATATTTGATTGGATACACAGATAGTGATTTTGCAAGCAGCTTGGATGATCAGAAGAGCACATCTGGTTATGTGTTTCATCTTGGTTCAGGTCTAATAGCATGGGTATCTAAGAAGCAGTCTATTGTGACACTATAGTCAGCAGAGGCAGAATATGTAGCGGCAACTTCAGCAGCATGTCAAAAAGTATGGTTAAGAAAAGTATTGGAATGACTCAAGTAGAAACAACAAGGATCAACAATGACATATTGTGACAACACTTCAGCGATTTCACTATCCAAGAATGGTGTGTTTCATCAAAAGAGCAAGCATATTGATAATAGATATTGAGCAATGGAGAAGTTCACTTGAAGCCTTGTAAATCTAGTGATCAATTGGTTGATATATTTACAAAGCCATTAGCAATATATATGTTTGAGTTTCACAAAAGAAACTTGTGTGTTGTAAGCCTAGCTGAGACATAGACCAGCAGGCATGTTTGAGTTGTCATGAGTTATGTTTTATTTTAGCGATCGTAATTAAGGGGGAGTGTTAAAATATGTAATTACCTCCCTCATGCATAGTTAGACAATCAATTAAGTAACCGTTGAGTTAGATGAATTATGTGATAGATGAATTTGGTAAGTGAGTTAGAGGGTCAGTTAAGCGAGTGATGGTCAGGGTGAGTTATGTGAGTGTGTTCATGTCAATTTAGGTTAAATACCCTTCACTGGGTTCATTGTATTCATTGTGATTGAGAGTGATTGAAGATTAATAGAAGAGTCGCATCTCGTGTGTGAAATACTTGTGTTATTGTGTGTTTATATCCTTTGCCTATCCAACAATAATGGAAGATGGATAAGGTGAGTAACTAACACAAAAAAAATGTGTTTTTCCCAATTTGTGGGCCTGTGGTTTATAGCCATACTGCTTACTTAAATTCTACTTGATAAAGGCACACCAAACTCCTTTCAGATTTTAATTTAATGTGGAAACAAAAGAATCTATATATTAAATTGACATAACAAAGCTACGTCTTCCACAAATATGATGTCGCATCTATTGGATTTAATCTGAAGGAAGAACAGGTGGAAGCCTCTGAGGAGGCTGTGAATTTTACTGAGATCAAACCCACGAACATGGTTGAGAATTCTGCAGAAGAAATAGTGTAAAAGCACTCTATTTTGGAGCCAGAACAGAATCGACCCAACACAAATATATCCTCCTATCTTCTAATCTCCACCATTCAGCATAATCTTTTTAGATCAGATGGATATCACATTTCAAACAGCACGATATTTAACTCTTTAAACATTTCTGATATTCGTGGTTTTACCTTGTAGCCAGATTGCTATGTGTCGCCTTATTAATTGATCGCATCCATTATAAAAATACCTCTTACCAGAATGAAGTCCTGCAATATACCATCTGTGGGTTTGAAAACATACCTTATACCACTTATGGTTTTGAAGTCTTCTATATTCCAGCATATGCTCCATTCTCGGTTCACGGCGTCAATGCCATCACGCATACATATCCCCACATAAATTAGTCAACATATGGCTCAACGCAGATTTATTTTAATGTAAGTCTCAAACATATTTCCACACATTATAAGTTGCGAATGGATATGGCCATCCATTCCACCTCTGCGCAATGTGCTCTGAAATCAATTTAATAACCACGTTTTTATTAATGGATCACCATCAATCCATTTTGTGATCGATGGTTTCCATTTAACAACCACAAATTCACACAAATTCAAACTTGTACACAATAAAAGAAATGGGTATTGGAACTCTTGAAACCACACAATCTCATGGATTAATGAAAACTACAGTAAATTCACACAAAGAAACACCAAATTTCACTTAATTTCAAATTCAAATTACAACGCACTCATATGAGCCAGATTTCTCTTTTCAAAGCTTGATATTACATGTTGTCTGGCTTCCTCTACTTTCTAACCTCAAGCTCTTCCTTGAATTATTAAAAAGGTCACAATTTATACAAATACGGATTCATGAAACAATTCGGTTCAGAGCGAGAAATCTGTCACCTTCTCCTAAATATCTCTTCAGCTCCACTCTTTTCTCAACAAAATTCTAAATTAAACTTTTAAATCCCTCAAATCCTCACTCCTCCTAGGATTACTCAATTGTCTCTAAGATCTTTACAACTAATGACATTTTCTCCATAAATCAATCTATAATTAAATTTCCTCAATCTCAACTAAATTTAGGAAAATAAGTAAAATGATTAAGGAAACCCTAAATGTGAAATAAAACTCATGAATAATTTGAGAGAATTCTCCGACATCAGTAACCTTGACTTGTGACTCCCCCATTGCTATAATAATATACATATTTAATATATCGTGAGATATATATCATTAAAAAAACATTTCTAAACCTGCCAGGATATCATCGCATTATGTAATACTTTGCTGTCAATTATATATTGCAAACCAAACACACACCCCCCATCTTTAACAGAACATGTCTCAATATCCAGCAACTCAATATAAATTGATTCTCTGATAAAATATTGACTATTGTGATTGTTGATGATATACAGTCGAAATGTCCATGTCGGCCAAAAGTAAAGTCGCCCAATTGGATTTCGGTCTAAATAATTCTAATCACGCTGAGAAGCATGTGAAATAGATTTCATATTTTTGTTTTTGTGTCTCTGTGCATTGGGTGTGCCGAAGTCTAAAATTGAATTTGAGTGTGTACATATCCAGCGCTAAGCAGCGTATGAGTGATGGTCACCAGAAACTTTGAAGTGTTCGCTCCTACTAATACGTTCTTTTGTCCATGTGGACCATGTGCCACTCTCTTATATGTTCACCGCCAGTCAGGGTTCACACCTAGATGGCCATTCCCACATTTTCGCTAGGGTTTGGAATATCAATCGTCAGATATAGCTCGCAATGACTTCATAAATGGTTGGAACTTGCCCATGGTTATGAGCAGTACGGCTCTTGTGGGCTCCTCTCTTCGCTTGAGACTTCGTAAATATATGTTTCCTTCTGAAAAAAAGCCGTAGTCACAAAGTGTGGTCTATTTTACAAGCGGGTTATCATAATTTTTATTCTTGAAAATATAAATAATTTTATAAAAAATATGGAGAAATAATTTGAAAATATTCGATTTTCACATCTGTTTTCATTATCAAAACTCCACTCTTATTTTATAATTATAAATTCTTAAATTTACTATTCTCAATATGTAAGAGAATGTGTTATTTAAAGTTAATTTTGTTGGGATTTGTGAAAATTATTCACACTTTTCATAAGTTATAGTGAAGTTTAAGTTAGCGCTCTTTTTACAAGGATTATTATCAATTAGTTATGCTAATGAAACTTGAAATTTATTACCTAACATTAATAACAAAGTAATATAAATACAATAATGTTATTATAATATAAATATAATAACATTATAATATTTATAACATTAATTACAAAGTAATATAAATACAAAGTTAGATTTTAGATAACTTGAAAGATATTTATCTAATTTATGGATCACACAAGTCTCAAATCTAACATTATAATATTTTTTAATATAATATTAATAATGCAATAATATAAGTAAAATAGAAATGTAATATTAATATATTATTAATAAATAATATCTAATACATAATTTGTTTGGATAACTATGGCTATTTATAAACCTTTAGATAGCTTATGAAACATATGAAACTTTAGGTTACTAATTAGACTTATCAAATTTATCTATATTTTCTAGAAATTTTAGATTTAATTTACTATATAACATTAATGAGACAATAACATAAAATATAATATAAATACAATAACATAATTATATTAGAAATGTAGTATTAATATATTAGATAAATGTCTTTCAGATTAACAACATCATTAGAATTTATCTACTTTATAAATCACAAAAGTCTTAGATCTAATATTAATATATTATTAATACAATAATATTATTCTATGCAAGAAATCACACTATATTAATATCATAATAATTTAAATGTAGTAATTCAAGATGTATGATAAATTCAATGATTTTATATTGATTATAAATCAATACATATTAGTATAATAACTATATATTAATTATGTAATTTATTTTATTTTATGAAGATAATCATTAAAAATATCATTTCACATAATCAAATTGGATTCTTGCCCTTTTAAATTATGCAATATTAATTGCTTAGCAATGGATATGATTTTAAATTTATTATAAAATTAAAGTTTATTAAATAATTACTATTTTCATTATTACTTATTATTTTTCATTATTTCTTAAAACATTAGGTAAAACATTTTTATATGAATAATTTTAATAGAGGTGAGATTAACTTGGAATTAGGTAAGCGTTCTAAATTTTATTTAAAATCATTAAAAAAAATAAAAACATATATTTAAAATCATAAAAAAATAAAAACATATATGAAATTAAATGATAATTTTATTTAGAATTTTTCATTTTATTATATAAAATATTAATAATAACAAAATTAAGAATAAGTTTAGTAAATTAAATTGAAATGTAACATATGAATGTTTACAATAGTAAAATTATAAATCAATTAATTTGAATTTTAAATATAAAATAAATAAATAAATGGTTGGTGAAAGTTTTATATTAAATAAATATAATTAGATCCCAAGAGGCATTATTGTCAAAGGTGTGGGGAGGGGGAGTGGGGACATGCCCATCAGTGTCACCCCACTACATAGTGGGGGTAGGTGTGACCACCTGCCCTCCACCTTGCCCTCAAAATTAATCAGCAATGAAACTAGCAAGACATTTTTCACTTCTTTCTTCATTGGATTTGACAAGACACTCAAAGTTAATTGTGGTTGTTATGGTTTTTCTCTTATTGAAGTAGGGAAGAAAAACTCTCATTTTCGAGCGGTAGCTAAGGCAAATTTCCACCTTGAGCCTTGGTGTTTTGTGCCTCTCAGTTTCCATTTTTTAGTTTGCGGAAGGCCAAGGTCCCCCTAACTCGGCCTCCTTTATGCATCTTTCCTTAGATCCCAACTAAGTCTCTGTTGTTGTGAAATCCTTTAGAGATTCCCTATGATGTTATCTTGAAGCGAACACATAATAGGAGGGTTGCTTGTTTGTGGGGATACATTGAACATGGCATGATGAGAATTACTCTTAGTGCATGTTCTTGAGTAACCAACCTTAGCTTGAACATCCTAACCACTACTCTTGGCGTCAGCTACTATGTAACCATAATACTTTCACACATCAATTTGGTCTGTATGGAATTATTATTTGGTTTCTAGTTTCAAATCATTTGCATGCTATGTTATTTTGGTCATATTATATCAATGAATGCCTGGATCCTCAGGGCCATGTATTGTGGCCCCCCTCTAATTTGAATTCCTAGGAAGGCTTATTGTTTCTTTGTGCCTATCTAGATCCTCCCTCTATCTCCCACATTGTCTCGATCACCTCTAACTCTACCTTGTTGCTCCCATTCGACTGTTGCTTCTTCCCTGATGACTCGACTAATTTTTTTTCTCTTTCGTGTATCCACTTCTCTAGTACCATTACTTGAAGCAGTGTTAAGTCAAGTATGAGGTCGTGTCAAAAGTCAGTACTGAGTCATTATTGTAAAATATTCATTATTGTAAAGGAGTCAATATTCCTAGAGTTGGAGAGGCATTGTTGGGAGGTATAAGTTTCATTGTTAGATAATGTTATGATTGGGTTATATGTCATAGTGTGATTGGGTGATTCGTCTAGTTCAAGAAAATCATTTTGAATCATATTGTATCATGGATCATTGTCCCTGGTACAGGATTCCACACTGTTTTCTTATTTCTTATCATTATAGGGTGGAAGGGAGGTGTTAGGTTGGTTCTTGAAGTCACCTACAGGTTGTAACCTGTGAAAAATTCAGGGTGGTAGGTTGGTCTAGGATGTCGTGGAATCCATTCAGTTGAATACTGAAGAAACTAGGGCGTTTGGGCATCGTTCTAGTGGGAGTTGGACAAGAATTCTTTTTTAGAATTCTAGAAAGGTGTACCTTTCATTTCAAGTGGGGCTGAAGGTTAAATTATTTATTAGAAAATATATAGGTGGTTTTTGACCAAGAGGGGGTTTTCTACCTAAAATTCATGTGCCTATTATGTTCTACTATTTACTGTTGTTACTGGATAAACATCAAGAATAATTGTTTTTTTTTTTTGGTAAGTTGAGCTATTCTATTAATTTCGAAAACATAAAGTTACATATGCTCCAGGCTGGGTTGGTAAGTTGCGCTTAACCAATCCCACCCTTTGTTACACTATCTCTAGGCTGCCTTGGGGGAGGAAACTGCCTTGGGGGAGGAAACTAGCCCAGAAAAAACTTAGAACCAAGCAGCACATTATGTGCAGTAGCGCTGACGCATCTAAAAAACATAAAGTAAATGATAAAAAAAAATCCATGAGGGCAAACATGACAAAAAAAAGGCGAAAATTGTACAGCTGTGCAGACATTACTCATCATCTTCATCATTTTTTTTGGGGTTATCTTCTTCAATAGGACAAGCTAGAGCCTAAATAGCAGCTGCTTCCACATCGGCTATCGTACGCTTGGGAATTTTCACAAGAGTGTAGAGGATGGGGAAGTCCGGGTCTATGCTATCTGGAACCCACGTCCAAATGCCATCGAAGTCCATGACCCAGATGTCCATTTCCTCATCATCCTTCTCTGGAGCTTTCAGAGGGACAAGAGTGTGATGGGGAGACTGCGTTCGGGGAGAGGAGGTGGACCTCCTCGAACCTCGACCACCTCTCTATGCAGCTTGCCTGGAGGATTCTGCGCACTACTCAGGATCAAGTCTTTGGCTTGCATAAGTGTTGGAAGAGGAGCCATCAATCGACTTGAGGTGATTATCCTCTCCGTGATGATATCAACACAGGAGAGCCCCTCTCTGACCTTCGTGAATAGTACGTTGGTGAAGTCTAGGAGCCATAGCGCACCTGGGATGGGGTGAGAAGGTAAGAAGAAACAGAAGCTCACAAGGCCAAGGAAGGGAGACAGGAATCACACTGGGACTGAAGGGGTAGCAATATCTGGGGTGCAAGTTCGCATGATGTAGAACGGCAATTGAAAGGAAGCTGTGCAGCTCAATGCTAGGATAAAGGCTTCACGGCTGTTTGAAGTCAGTGAGAAGCCAAAGCAAAGTGACGGGAGAAAAAGGCAAAGGTAACAGGCTGAGTGAGGAAAGGGGTAGATAACTTGGAGTTATAAATGGGCAGGGATGATAGATGTGAGGATGGCGTTGAGTGGCCTTCACACGTATCTACATGTTATGATTGAGCATTTGAACAGGCGCGGGGGAGGAGGTATGGTTGTGATACTGGTTAATCATGATGGACATTAATGGTGATAGAAGCGAGGTGATGTTCAAGGCCAGGTGACGCAGTACCCATCCTCTTGTCATCATTTCTGGTTCTGTGAGGATCGTGCGAGGGGATGACGGTAATTGGACCCACCGCAAGTGAAGCTCTTTGTTGGAGATATCCGTTATCTAGGTGGGGTGGGATGTGATTGTCACTCATGTTTAATCTGTCACCCGCATCTGGGGGTTGTTGATTCTTCTAAATGAGAATGAGACATTTATTTTTGAGTGCAGCCTCCTCAACCTATGTCAGTATGGAGTGATGCAGAGCACAAATTCTTTCCACCCCTTTGTTTGCAAGAAGATCCGCAACAGAGTTGGATTTCCTGTGGACGTGGCCAAAAGTGATGGCTTTGTGATTGTGAAGCAATAGTTCCAACAACTTAAGCTTGTGGGAAAGTCTCCAACTATTGGAAACTTTTGAGGAAGCCATGCCTTGAAGGATTCTAGTGGTAGCCATCATTATGATTTGCGAGTCTCCCTCCATTTCCAGAGGGAAGTAGTGGAATTCTATGGCAATTTAATACCATGTATCAGTCCTTCCAGATCCGTTGAATTATTACTATGCCATCCAATATTCCCATAGTATATTCTAAGAGGATATCCCTAAGTGTTCCTGATGATGCCTTCAAAACCTGCATTACCATGCTTTCCTTTGGACGCCCCATCAAAATTACATTTTAAGAAGCCTTTGGAGTGAGGAGACCAAGTTTCTGGAGCAGGAATTCTACCCATGCTTCTAGGATTGATGTCCATGGGAGTGTTTAGACTCATATGCTAGTTGTTCCATATCTGAAATTCTGCTACCACGGTGGATAGGTCCTCCTTACTCCATGCATCTAAGGCTAGAGTTTCCGTGAGGTTGCTGTGAATCCTGTCCTAGAGCTGATCTAGAGTGGAGGCCTTTTCCTTCAAGATGCGGTTGTTTCATTCCTTCCAGATGCTCCAGATAAGGATACTCGGAATGATCTGCCATAATCTATTCATAAGGGTACTGGTGTATGGATTGTCCTGTCGGCTATTTATGGTGTTAATAATGTTACCTCTAGCATGGTTGGCATGACGGCATAAGACAAAAATTATGTCTAATATGAAACTGGTAGTAGGACATTGGTCCAATAGGTGGTCGATGGTTTCCGAGTTGCCCTGACATAAAGGACATCTGGAGGGCCCTATGAATCCTCTCTTCAAAAGATTCTCCCATGTGAGTATGCGTCGTTTATTGAGCAGCCACATGAAAGTGGCTATTTTGGGCCACATATTAGCTTTCCATATCTTTTTCGAGATGATGTCAGCTGGTCCAGGATCCTGCTGATGAAGGATGTTGTAAGCTTCCTTGGTTGAGTAGGTTTCGCTAGGCATATGCCCCCAGCGAAGGATGTCAGATCCTATTTTGACCTTGATTTTTCTTTTTATGCTGAGCTCCTCCCAGATTTCTATGTGGCTTTCATTGTTCCAGTTTTATTTTCATCTACTTCTGTGAAGCCATTTCCTATAGCCTTGGGAGATGTCATCCGTCCAGAAGTATTGAGCCTTCTGTCTTTTCCTTCCTTGGAGTGCTACACTCCATATCGGTCTATAGAAGATGGAGGGGAGGCTTGTCATTTGTTGCCAGGAGTCCTCCCAGAATCTATCTTGGTTACCATTTCGCAGCTCCCAGAAGCTGTGATTTTCGATTATACTTTTTTGATTGCTAGCTGCTTTCCAAATTTGGGAGCCAGCCAGATCTAAGTTGTACTTAATGACAACCTCCTTTGGCCAATACTACACATACTTGGTAGCCTATAGGTTGGCCCATGGGATGTTGTGGTTGGAGACCCATTTCTACCAGATGCTGGCTCCCATTATGGTATTGCTATGCTAAGGATCCCGAAGTCCTAAACCTCCTTGACTTTTAGGGGTGCAAACATCCTTCCAATTGAATAAGGCCCATTTATTCTTTCCTTTTCTGCCTCCCCACAGAAACAACGGTTTCAGATTACACATGGCTTTTAGGACCCATTTGGGAGTATCAAGGACAAAGAAGAGGTAGATGGGGAGAGATTGCAGGACATACCTAATGAGGACAAGACGACTAGCAATGTTGAGGGTAACGTGAGTCCAGTTGGAGAGGCGGGTTTCCATTTTGTCTAGCAGAGCTCTCCAGGAGGAGTGATTAATGGCTAAGTCATTTAATGGAGATTCCTAGGTATCTGGAGGGAAGTGAAGCTATAGAGAATCCAAGGATGCAGGTGATAGTATGTTGCGTTTGAGGGGTGGTATGGAAGAAGAATATCTCCAATTTGTCAGGGTTGACCTTTATGCCATAGGCTTAAGAGAAGGAGTCAAGAACATATTTGAGGGTATGGGCTTCCTGGACAGAGGCGTAGCCCATGATCACATTAGGGGAATTTTGAGCTCTAAAATAGGCCTCCTAAGGAAATAATAAAATAATAGCTAAACCAATAAAATAATATTTATGAATTTTCAATTCAATTTTTGCACCACAATCAATGTAAGCATAGTTAAATTCAATTCAAAAGTTGTACCAAAATAAAATTAATAAAAAATTTGTATTGATGTGACTATAAATAAAAATGAGCTTTTCAAGAAAAAGTCATTATTGTTGAACAACTAAAGCATTTGTCCTTTTTACTTAAATAACTTAAATAAAATATAAATATAAATTTATAAATTCTTAATTATATTATATGCTATTAATTAAAATTTATATTATTTGAATTGTATAATAACATGTAATTAATATACTATATAAATATAATATAATATAATATAATAAATGTATAGCGATATGCATTGTTTCTTTCAAGAAATATGAAATGACAATAATATATTTTTATTCAAAAAATGTGAAATGACATTTATTATGAGTACTTTACTTTGACTTTAAAAGTACTTAGAGCACTACCATGGTTAACCATGAGTTTTTATCCACCATTGAGAATGTGACAAGTAAGTACATTTAACTCAGGCAATGCCACCTTAACCATTAGGGATGATGTCATCCCCTAAAATATGATTGGTTCTCATAAAGTGAATTTTGATTGTACATTTTCCTTAGGAGGCCCATTTTAGACCTTAAAATTCCCCTAATGAAGTTATCATCCACAAATTGCTGGTGAGAGGAGGGAGGCAGGTTGTGGAGAGGTAAACCAAGCAAGGCGTCAGTTTGGATAGAGCTCTTGATAAGGCGACCCAAGCCTTCTACCATGATGATGAAGATGAATGGGGGTAGAGGGTCCCCTTGCCTTATGCCTCTTGAGGGGTTGAAGGTGGCAGAGGGGATGTCATTGAATAGGATGGAGTGAAAGGGAGATGTGATGAGACTCATGATCCATCTGACCCAGGTGTGACTGAAGCCAAAGGCTAAGAGGACATTTTTGATGTAGTCCCAGCTGAGTTTGTCAAAAGATTTGGATAGGTCAATTTTGAGAAGCATGTCTATTTTTTTGGTGGTTTTGAGGGAGTGAATGACTTCATGGGATAAGATGATGCCATCAAGGATATGTCTCCCTTCCACATATCCAGTTTGCTTTGGGGAGATGATGAGGGGCGGGAGCTTCTTCAGCTAGTTAGCTATGAATTTGGAGATAATTTTATAAATGACATTGCAAAGAGATATAGGTCTGTACTTACTTGGTGACGAAGTTTTGTCTTCTTTTGGAACCAAAGTGATGAAGGTGGAATTTAGCACTGGTAGAAGCCAGTGAGTGGACCATGATTCCTCGACAACTTCCCAGACTTCATTTTGGATGATGGCCCAGAAAAGTGCAAGAAGTTGGTGGGAAATCCATCAGGACCTAGATTTTTCCCTTCTTTCAGTTGGAAAATTGCCCGTTCCACCTCAGCTAAAGTGGTAGCAGCAAGCAGCATCCTGTTATGATCTTCCGTTATCAACTTCGGGATATGTTGGGTGATTTCCCTAATGGCTTCCTACGTGTGGTGGTTGGGTTCCTGAAGGATGTCCCTAAAATGATTGTGCAGCTCCTCTGTGATCGCCTGTTGCATTTCCAGCCTTTTCCCCATTTGGTTCTTGAGGATTGTGATTCTGTTGTGCATCTTGTGCTGAATAGTGGAGCGGTGGAATAATTTGGTGTTTCTTTCTCCCTCTTTGAGCCAGTTGATTCTTGATTTTTGTCTCCAGAGGGCTTCTTCCTGGTTCCTTCTTTCTTCTAGATTAGTTGTTAGCAGTTTCTCCTGGTGAGTTGTCTCAGTTGTGCATCCCTCTTGGATGATATTCTATTGTAGCTTCTTCATTTTCTCCTCTAGGTATTTCTATTCTGTGAATATATTACCAAAGGTTGTTTTGTTCCAGAATTTTAGTTGACCTTTGATAAGCTTCAGTTTTGTCTGGAACTGGAGCATTTTGGTGCCTTGAGGGGGTGCTAAGGAAGACCACTAGGTGGAAACCATTTCCTTGAACCTCGGGTGCCTGAACCAGAAATTTTCAAACAGGAAAGGTTTAGGAGCCTTCTTACCTAGTTGCAGCCATTGGAGTTGTATTGGCCAATGATCAGACCAACCACGGGGATAATTTTGGTATCCAAGTTACCTCTGGGGTGGATAAGATCATCGGTGATGAGGAATCTATCTAGTTGAGAGGCTATCTGATGGGCACCCCCTCTTTTGTTGTTCCATGTGAAGATTCCATTAGAGTTGTGCAGATCAATTTGGTTATTACTTTGGATGATTTTTTTGAATCCATTATTGTTTGATTCCAGATACAACCTTCCGTATTTCTTTTCCTGGAGGTTGGTTATCATGCTGAGATCTCCCCCTAGTAGCTAGAGAGGGAAGGATCGTTGTTTATTGATTTCCTCTAGATTATTCAGGAGCGTCAATTTTTGTTGCGCATTTTACGGAGAGTAGACATTAGTCAGCAGTCCATGGATGTCCATTCCATTCAGGTGAAAGTTATTCTGAATGAATTTTCTATTGGCATGAAATTTCTCTAAGGATAAAATTTGAGGGTTCCAAATGATAGCCACTCCTCCAGATGCCCCATTTACATCAATCGTTGTTGTATTACTGCCTTTCCATATCTTTTTCAAGATGGTTTCCAGGGTAGAGCTGGAACATTTGGTTTCTTGCATGTAGAATATTGTCGGATGTTCCTCAAAAATCATTTTCGTTATCATCCTATGCTTCGTGGGGTTGTTGAGCCCTCTGGTATTTCATGAGATTAACTTCATGGGATATAATTGGAGGTGAGGGCGTAGAATCTATTTAGCTTGGGGAATCACCCTGAATCCACCATTTCTTTCCCAATTTATATGGTTCTCTATAGGGATGTTTTCCTCCCTCTTTTGTGGGACTCTTTTGTGAAGTATTTTGTGTTGATAAGTGTGCCTCCATGAATACCCGAGGAGGGGATCTGTTGTGTTCTGGGTAGGATTTCCTCCATTTTTTGGATTTTTTGCTCCGTGATTAATGTCTAGTCCTTATTATTGGAGGTTTCCTCTAGCCCAGCGAGATACAATCCTTCTAGATCTATGCTTTTTGGTTCTTCCTCCATCGCTTCTAGGATCGTTTCCATGATCGGTTATTTTCCCTTTATCAGACCGTTATCCTCTGCATCATTTGCGTTGGGTGGTTTCAAGAAGGTCTCAAGTGGAATCTTATCTTGTTGAGCCTTAGAGGATTGGGCCTGCACAGTGGAGGTACTCCCATCTTCATTAGATGGCTTAGTTTCATTTTCATTTAATTGATTGTTGGCTTGAGGGGTCCTGACCCAGGTTCGGTGTGCAAGGTTTGCCAACAAACCCCTATACTACTGGCCCTTTCAGCAGTGACTTGCTTGCGCAGGTCAAAGTCTCACCCAAAGTATTATGGGTGGGTGCTGGAACTAGGTTTCCACACCCTAAGAAAGGATGGATAAGGTAAGCAGAGCTGCGCTACATCCTGTTATTACCATATTACCTTGTTTTGCGCAAAGTTAATTAAGTCTCTATTTGAATCCACGTGCACTAGATCTATAATTATATGCTTTTTATAACATCAAAAAGGCAGTACATAAACAAAACATAACAGATCTAGATCCAAGAACACAGTACACAGATCTTTCATAGCTTAAAGATAGAAAACGCACAATACAGCAATTATCAGTAATTCACACAAAAGTACTCACAGATTCATTTCTCTAACAATCTTCCGCATTCATTCATTCATCAATTCTTCCTTACAATTTCCTTCCCAACTCGCACACATAGCAGCAGGGTTCGCACACAGCTGGACTTGGATCTCTACGCACACAGCCAGCAGGAGTCCTTTCCCCAAAACCCAAACAGATATCTTAAACCACTATTCGCATCAATAGCTCATCATTTCTTATCTCATACAATACAAAATGCATCTCTATTTATAGAAATCTAGCCTAGACTTTCCTATGGTCCACAATCCATGGTTTTCGGACCCTAGTTTACCCTTTCACCCATTACAATGCTTTCGGGGCTTTGACCCACCCCAAAACCCTTGTGCTAGACTAAATACAATCAAAAATATTCAAAATGGACCAGTTTCACAGCTTGTTAGGAGACCCCATTCCAACAGTCCCCCAACACAATCTTGTGACTCATCCCAAGTCACTGCAGTGGCGCGGCCTCTATTTGCCAGCACAAGGTAGCCAGAGCGCAGACAAACGGGGGGAGAACTTCCTAACTCTAGGCCGCAGCTCGTTGTGCAATGTTGAAAAGTGTCAAGGAGGCAGCACCGTCTAGAGCCATGGTAACCCTTTCTAACAACCAGTAGAGGTGAGCAATGGCAGACTGAACATCTTCCGCGAGCTGGAGTGTGGTTTCAGCCCATGGTTTCAACCATTTTCAGATCACATGCTTGTTGTGGAGAAGGTTCTCAAGCTTTTCCAAGACAGCTAGATGCTGCGTGGAGACGCTGGAGGCTCTGACTTGATCTAGAGCAGCTTCCACCTACTATAATTCCTTCTGGATATGTTGAAGCGTAGAATGGTGTTGGACGGTCATCCATAGTTGGGTAGTTGTTTCGACCAATTGTGCACCCCGCGTCCACTACTCCTGAATAATATGCGTTGCATCTTTGACTGTTACACCATTTTTTGGTCATCTAACCTATTATCATTAGATGAACCCAAGTACACCATGTAAGACCAATTTTACCCTAAGTAAAATTGCTTTCACTGTGTGAAATAACTTAGTAAAACACCTTTATTAAGTTGCTTATGGTCCAAACAGGAAACCCCAAAAGGAAATAATAAACAAATCTATATTTGTTTATATTTCCTGGTCATATTTAACCCAAAACAAGGAAATCAATTAAATAAATCCTTATTTATTTGATTATTTCCTAGGAATAAGTTATTTAAATCCTTATTTAAATAATATTCCTAGTTAAATTTGACTAAATCATTCACAAATAATTAAATAAATCATTATTTATTTAATTATATTCCCATCATTTCCTTAAAATAATAAATAAATCATTTATTTATTTATTATTTATAAATAAAGGAATTGACCCAAGTCAAAAATCCTTTTCCCTCCAACAGAATAATGAAATATTCCTAAAGGGTGGTTCTAGAACTCGATTAATAATATTTTATTCATGCACCAAGTTCTAGACCGCCCTAATATTTTGTTATAAATAGAAGGGTTTTCCCCATGCATTAGTCAGCCTTCATTGCATTAGATAACTCTAGATCTATACCATTGGTCACATTTCTCCATTTTTGCCTTGTGAGCTCCCTTTGAGTTCTATGTTTGTCTGGGTTTTCTACACCAACAAGAGAGAGAAACTTTAGATCTGAAATGCTGAGGACTTTCAAGAACCCATTCCATTGAGGAGAATCGGAAACACCTTTCTTGTTTTCCTCTCAGGTGCCCCCTTTTAATATAAAAAATCTTTCAAATACATTGTTCTTGTCTTGTCTATTGGATGCATGGAGCCACATTTCATTTTATTGCTTAATGTCTTTTATTCTTAGATATGGATTTGTGCAGCATTATTTGGATCAACTAACTGGAGACTTAAAGATTTTGGCAGCCATAATTGATGTTAGGGCTATTTTTTATGCGTAGCTAAAGTGGTATTTTTTGACGAAAGATTCATACTAACAGTGACCACTGAAATCCATTGATCCTGTACTTCTGGAGGTATTTCATATTATTGTTGCGTGGCCCAGTCATGGTGGTGAACTTTGTGTAACACTCTAGGGTACAGTCCTTGTAGTTCTGTGTGAGATAGCTACGCTAAATCTATTTAGATGTCCCCAGTAGTTGGATCAGGAGCGTTGACTAGGGAAATGCGAGGGAGTGAACACACATTGCTTCTGTTGGACGGTACTCTGGAGTTGCGGATAAGTCACAGCATGTCCCTGTATCTCAGCGTTCCTTCTTGGCGCATAACCAATTGAGACCTGACTGTGATGCTGTGAGCAGGGGACTATGGTAGTAGCAGACTTTCTTCTACTATATCTTCTAAGGCCAGCTGGCTGGGTCTCGTGGCTATCCCTAGAGTGCAAAGGTTGGTTGCGCAGTACTGGTGCCTCTCTGTTCGTGGCTCATAGACAATTCTTTCTGCAGGAAGCTAGAAATCATTCCTTTGACTGCACTCAACATTCCCAGGCTCTCTTAAGATGATATCTATAGGTACTGAGCAACCTGGGACCAGATAATTTGGCAGGTTAGGGTCCATCTTAGCAACAAGGAAATGGGCATCCCAGAGAATGTTAATGAGTGAAAAAAACCAGTACGCAGATAGCAGGAGCATTTTTTAGGGTGAATAGACAGCCTGGTGCGAAGTTATCCAGCCAACTGCACATCGTCCGAAGCTATTTAATGGTGGAGTAGCCCATTCGTGAGACTGGCCATCGATCAGGTGGATCAATCTTACCATAAATGGCTTCATTGATGATCTGTCGCGTATTTTGCGTACATGTAAGATTCCTTTTTTATCAAATTGGGATGTGCTGATAGTCGTCCTTCATGCCTGAGGTCATTTCCATATAATGTCAGACCACAGATGACGCTTGCGTGTCATTCACGTACCTTGAAGGAAGGTCGACGCGAGGTGTGTCTACAAGTTGGCCATCGGTCTTTCAAGCCATGCACTTTGCCCTTGGTCAGGACATTCCTGTACGATAGATCTATGTCAGGCATCCCTGTGCCATCTGTTACTTTAGGCATCCGCAAATTCTCCCAATTACACATGGTTTCAGGTAGGCCCATAACCCAACGCATGCCTAGGTCAGCGGTACCCTAGCAAGCCTATCCGGGCAAGGTTTGATCACACCCTTGAGTGTTGTATGTTAGCAAGTATATGCGTAGGTCGACTAACCTCGGAGCCCATTTGGAAACTGGGGTCCCTATGCGCAGGATCACCCTTCTCCAATACTTCTCCTGAGTGAAGAATACCGGTCCTTGCGTAGGTGCTCCACGCAGTGTTAGGGGCAGTGCTCCTAGCCTACATTTCGTGGGAATCTTAGGTTCAAAAGTATTCTGACTATCATCTATGTCCTCTTGGCAGGGTAGGTTTCTTTCCTTGGTAGAGATGCGACAAAAATTCCTGATGGTCTGAAGACATCGAAGCACCGAAACCTCATGCAATCGACCTTGCCAATTTTCTAGCTCCTCATCAGAGTCGGAAAAACATTCACTGTCCTTTTCCCAGTAGAGCATTCCTTCATCCATGGGGTTAACCCGATCTTCATTCTGCGCTGTTAATTTATAAATGTGATCTAATTCCTCCTCCCCATAGGCTGGATATGTATACCACACACCTTCTGCTGGATATAGTGGTACTATGACACGTGTGCCTTTGCTTTCAAACACCATGCTGCGCTTCTTGAGATTGATGACACCCCCCATGTCTATTGCCCAGTCCAGTCCGAGGAACGTAGGGTAGGGATTTGCATCTTCCAAAATTTATATTACTTCAAAGTCAGCTAGGACCCTTACCCCTGCGATGTCAACCATGACTTTTGGTAACCTCCCTAGAGGGATGATTTTTTGTTGATTGGCCATTCGCAGCTGGATGGTGGACCATTCTAATTTAGGCTCTCCCATTCGTTGCCATGTCTGTTTTGATAATACATTCGCATCTGACCCGAGATCTAATATAACCTGATCCATCTTGTAGTCACCAATTTTCGCAGTCAATCACATCTCTCTTTCAGTGCACCTCTTATAGCTCTATAGTTTGTGTACATCCTTGGTCTCAGGGATCAAATTAGACCGAGCTGTGAAGGTATTTAGTAGTTCTTGGAGATTTCCTACATCCTGCGGATTTTGTAGCAGCTTCAGACATGCCTTTAAAAAGGGCTCAACTCCTTCCTCTATCTGAGGTTGCGTCGGCATCTGCGCGGGGGCTGCCAGTGGTGTTTTTTCTTTCAAAGGCACTCCTTCCCGGGAGGCAAGCTCCTCTTTTGCTCCTTGGGTGACCAGCCCGCTGCGTGTCATGACTTTTACATAGGGATTCGCCTTTCTTAGCTCGGTTTTAACTCTTTGTACATTATTCGTATGAGTGGGCTTCTTTTCCTGCATCTTGGCTATTAAAATTAGGCAGTCATCTACCTCATGGTCCAGCTACCTACAATATTTGCACGATGGCCTGGTGGGATTTGGGCATTCTATGGAAAAGTGCCCTATTTCTCCACAGTTATAACAGATTAGCTGCCCACATCCTCGCCCTGCGCTTCCTGCACGACCTCCTCTGCCTCGGGCCTGTGATCCTCCAAAGTGCGCAGAAAGTCTCGGCGACACAGGGTCTGATTGTACCCTATATAAGTTCCCACGATCCATCATTAAGTCATAAGTACGACATTTCTGCTCATCATGTCCCACTGATCGGCAGAATCGGTACCATTGTTGATTTAGTTCTGCGACAAATGCACCTAGCTGAGGGCAATGGTTCATATCATGTAGTCCTGCTACCCGAAAATCATCACACCATAGCGTAGGTCTGCTTGAACCTAGTCATAACAAGACAGGCTCCCTACTTTCCCCTGGGCATACCGGACTAGGTCCTCCTGCTTTCATGTAATCCATCAGCAGAGGGAACTGATCCTTCATATGGCCAGACACCTGGCATCATAAGCACCAGAGATCTGCACAACCGTCCTTTCCTCACTCTTTTCGCAGGTTCTGTATCTCCATATGCATAGCCCCAAGTTGTTCCTAGATTTGTTGTAACCCTGCTGACGTATCCTCTCGGGGGGAGCCTCTAGTTTCATAGTGACTTCCACAACCTTCTCCTGCGACTCAAAGGTCTGACGACTCGTTGGCATGCATAGGTGAGGTAACAACATAGCGATGAACCATTTTGTATGTTTTCTATCATCATATTCGAATCCTCCTTCCCTGATTGCTTTCTTCAATCGTCGATCAGCCTGCCATACTGACTCAGACGCACCTTGTCTGAAGTCCTTCACTTCTACTACCAACTGGGAATAACATTTCGACTTCCTGAACTAGTGCTTCAAAGCGTCCTTGATATATTGAATAGATTCACTCCCATTCTGGACAATATACCGCATATACCAGTCCGGGGCCCTATCCTCGAATGCCAACGATAGCTGCGCCCTTTTTACCATATCAGTCACCACATTCTGGGCAGTCCATATAGAGTCCGCAATGAACCAAAACCGGTCCATATCCTTATCTCCTACCCCCTTGAAGGTAGGCAGTTTCAGATGTGCATCCATATCACTGTCTAGGGGGGGGTGGTGGTATAGGTGAATTCTTACCTTTGTGCAGCCTAGGTGGCGATGTAGCTGGGGGATATTGTGCAGTTGGTTCCTGCAATAGATTTTAGGTGAATATCCCTTTGTCAATGTTGGTATGATAGTATTTACTACTACGCGTCACGCTCCCATATAGATTCGACGTCATTCAGTTAGTATGACTATACAGAATGCTCTTTTCGCACAATAATTTCTTGATCAGCAACGGTAATGCCCTCGAAAATTTTCCCTGAAGCCCTTTGAATAATCTCCGTTCAGCCTCAGAGTATGATACAAACTGATCAATGGAAAATTTCGTCACAAATCTTCCCAGCACACTATCCACCCAGTGATCCATTGTGTGTGTGATATTATTATCAGTTTTTTCCAGCTGCTTGAGCAACTCTGGGGTCCACTGAGTGACTCGCTCATCCTTCCAGCACTTCTAGAATTCCACAAGTCGGCCAAGCCACTCTTGGAGTTCAATCGCAAAGATCACAAAGAATATTTTGTAGCTTTCAGTAAGGATGTACCTATTTTTCCACCTTTCCGCCGTTAACTTCTCACTGCGATTTTCTTTTACCGCGAACTCTTGGATCTGTATTTTGAACCAGTATTCGATCTATTTTCTTTCAGGCTTCCAGTATTCTCTTGTCATTACCCGATTCCTCTCTCAGACTTCTTCTGGTCTGGGTACCGGAACCATTTTTTGGCTTGAGGGGTCCTGACCCAGGTTCGGTGTGAAAGGTTTCCCAACAAACCCCTATACTACTGTCCCTTTCGGTAGTGACCTACTTGCGCAGGTCAAATTCTCACCCGAAGTAGTATGGGTGGGTGTTGGAACCAGGTTTCCACACCCTGAGAAAGGATGGGTAAGGCAAGCAGAGCTACGCTAGATCTTGTGATTCCCATATTACCTTGTTCTACGGAGAGTTAATTAACTCTCTATTCGCATCCACGTGCACTAGATCTATAGTTATATGCTTGTTATAACATCAACATAGCAGTACATAAACAGAACATAACAGATCTAGATCCAAAAACGCAGTACATAGATATTTCGCGGCTTAAAGAAAAAAAATGCACAATACAACAATTATCAGTAATTTACACAAAAGTACTCACAGATTTAGTTCTCAAATAATCTTCTGCATTCATTCATTCATCAATTATTCCTTACAATTCCCTTCCCAACCTGCGCACACAGCAGCAGGGTCCGCACACAGCTGGACTTGGATCTCTGCGCACACAGCCAGCAGGATTCCTTTCCCCAAAACCCAAACAGACATCTTAAACCACTATTTGCATCAATAGCTCATCATTTTTTATCTCATACAATACAAAATGTATCTCTATTTATAACAATCTAGCCTGGACTTTCGTATGGTCCGCAACCCATGGTTTTCGGACCCCTAGTTTACCCTTTCACCCATTACAATGCTTTCAGGGCTTTGACCCACCCCAAAACCCCTACACTAGACTAAATATAATCAAAAATATTCAAAATGGACCAGTTTCGCAGCTTGTTAGGAGACCTCGTTCCAACACTGATTTAGGGCTGCGAAGTTGTTGTTGGTTGTAGGTCCTTTCTTATCTTGATGAGGAGTAGCTCTCCTATTATGTATTTTTTTACTTGATACCTTCATGAATCCTTCTACCTCCTATTCACTAGATTCCTTTTCAGTTGTAGATTTCCTGTTTAGGGGACAGTCTCTAAAGAGATGCCCATGTTGGTGACATTTTCTACATCTAAAAGGTATATGTTCATAATCTACATTTTGTGTCCATTCAAAATATTCATGCATCAGACTTACCTTGCATGGTAGCGATTCGACTAGGTTCATGTAGACGCAAATGCGAGCATAGGCTGAGTAGCGATTGATTTTGGTTTCTTCTACAATCTTGACGAACTCACCTAAGGTGTTTCCAATGACTCTAAGGGTGAGCTCATCCCAATAGTATTAGGGGAGAGAGTAGATCCAGATTTAGACTGGTGCCCAAGTTAGATCCTGGTTATGTAGGTTGAAGCGCTCAGTCCAGGGTTTGAGGTATAGGCCTGCTGTGTTGAAGAAATAGGGCCCTTCATCCATTATCCTATGAGCAGGTGAAGAGAACATTGAAGAATCCTTTAGCGCACAGCTGCAGGTCTATGTGGCCTTTGGGTTTCCATTTCGATGCTATCCATCCTCTCAATGCTTTTTCCATGGGCCAGAAAACCATGAACTTGCCTATCAATGCGTGATCTTTCATGAATTGAATTTTACCATTGATGCGATGCACAGGGAGTTTCATCACTATTTTCTTGGAGTCCTTTGGTATGCATGTTATTGATTTCGTTGTCATGGTTGTTGTTGCTTTTGTATTATTCTTCTGTGCTGTGGGTGCCACCCCTACGTTTTCTTAAGACGGGCCAGAGTTGTGCTAATTGATGGTATCAGCCCCTGCCACCGTCCTTGTTGGACGCTGACCTGTGAGGAGGGGGGAAACCATCCCCCCACTGGAGTCAGTCATCGGTAAGCCTCTAGTTGTTTAGGTGAGAGGTTGCAGTAGATCAGGCTAGGGCAGAATGAATGCCGAGGGCAGCCAACGCCGGAACCAACAAACCCTAGGTCATGGAGATCGGCCTGTTGCAGAGCTCCAGTAGGGTTTTTTTTTTTCCTCATTATCTCCCAAGTGTTATTCTCCATGTACTCATCTCTTGTTGGGATAGTTATCTTCAAATCTTCAAGAATAATTTAATATTAAATAATGATCTAAAATATTTAAAAGTGCTAATTGATAAAAAATATTTATTCACCCCCCCCCGCCTCTAATTATTTCCAACAACCATTGTCACAAGAAAAAATTCTTGCTGTAAAATATTTACCAAGGATTAAATCCAAAAATACATTATAAAATAACCCATACAAGTTCCACCTAGTGAATTCTTGTGTAAATGAGTGCCTAACACATGAGTATATTACTACATGTGTTGCTAATACTCAAACAATGGTTTGAAATCCTTTCCAAAAATATAATTAGAAATGCATTTTTTCAACATGGAAATAATTTCACATCCAAATTTTCCATTAAAAATGACCATTCACAAGCTAAACTTATCATGAAAATTCTCAAAGAAAAACATTGTTGCATTTAAAAGTGAGTTATTTATGAATATCACCTTTTACAATAGTCCAACTATGAGACATGCAACTAGTACAAAAAAATATTTACAACTTCAATTGGAAAAATACCCCACTCACTTCTTACCCAACCAGGTAAGTGAACTCTCTGTTTGTTCATCCTCTTCTTCTGGAGCTGCATCAGGTATGGCTTCATCTTGGGCCACTTTTTCCATGTTTGCTTCGTCTTCAGGTATATGAACAACTTGGTTACCCTTGCCAGGATGAAGATGCAGATGCAATTTCCAACATTTTGCAACCCAATGTCCACTGATTTTGCAATGAATGAAAAATTTTCTTTGAGCTCCTCTTGGTTCACACACCTCTTTCTTTGGATCAACTTATCCCTTCTTGTTTTTCTTTCCAATAGCCATTTCCATCCTTTTAAGAGTTGCTTCCCTCTTTTCACACTTATCTACACTATGGTTAGATGAATGGAAAAAATTACATGGAAATACATTCTTCAACAAGTTATTCAAATTTTCATTTTTCTTGTCGTCTCGAAAAACATTTGATACAACAGGATTATTATACCTCTTTTACTTGTTCTTTAGCTTTCTATTCTTCCATGTAGAACTTTCATGGCGAGTAGGACTTTCATGGTGAGAAGAAATCAATTTCTTCTCTTCTTCATATTTCCCATCTCTCTCTGGAGATACCTTCAAGTCTTTCTTGTATTTGGAGAACAAAGCAATTTTGGATGCAAAGTCCAACACCTTGCCTCCTCATGTCCTCTTTTGTGACAAAATGTATACGATACACATTAAATGTCGTCAGAAGACCATTCTTATGCTGAAACATAACCCAAGCCTTCATAGTTAGATCTCTATTTGGCTTCAATTAGGTTCTTGATGCCTTGTTGGTTCACACCAAGATCTCCTCCCTTGTAACCCATTTTATACAAGAGATTGGATCCAATTCCATTACCATACTTTTCAAAAACTGCAAAAGAAATCTCTTCAACATTTTTATGAAAAGAAGAAGCATGCAAATTTTTACCAATGGTTCCATATTTTGCTTGAGGTACAAAGATGCTTCCAAACTCCCTTTTGATCTTGGAGGTGTCCATTTGGACTCTTTGGTTCTCTTCCTTCAACTCCCAAAACTTAGGTATTGATTGAACCTCATCCTCCACATCATGTGGAAAAAACGTACAAACTTGTCCATGATATTTTTCTTAAGGACTTCCTACACATGCATCTTGCAAAAGGATTGTAGAAAAACATGATGTTTTTGGAGAGGATGATGGCTTAACACCATTATTGTTTCCTTCTTCCTTTGAAGAAAATTCCTCACCTGGAAGTGGTGTACAACTTTCACCATGCAACTTGGTTTTCCTCTCTTCATAGAGGACCTTCACCATATCTTCCATGTCTATAAAATAATTTTTGTAAGATTTTACATCTTCTGACATCTTGGTAGAGTCTCCTCCTTGAAACATACCTTTGTTGAAGCCTCAAGCTGGAAATTTGAGGTAGAACTGGTGGTAGAGACTTTCTATCCTTTCCAAAATATTTCTCCTCGCTTGAGCTTCAAAACACCTTCACTTGCACCAAAAAACAAAACCTTCTTGCACAAAGAAAACCACGTGCTTTGATACTAACTGATCTGAATGGGAATATTAGTAATGCTATGCTAAGGTCTTGTTCATAATATAAGAATTTGTGTCTAATGTTTTTCCTCCAAATAGCAAACTAAATAGGTGGTGTTAAGTGTTTCTGGTGATTTTTTGTTTAAGGATTATCTTATATGACATCAAAAATAAAATAAAATCATGTAATCATCGGTCTTACAACATCAATTGTTTAAGGAGTTTACCCCTCTTGGGCTACACCTCCTTGGATCAGCTCTATGGCTTGATCCTTTCTCATTAATCTCAATGGATGAAACAAGGAGTACATCAAATGTTGAACAAGGGAATGATAAGTTTCTCCTACAAAAAAATGGAACGTTTTTCGATGCCATGATTTAAGACCATTGTTATCAACATACTTATAATCAAAATGCACTCTAGAATAATGAGATTTATTATACCTTCTATGGTGATCTCTGGTGCGATCATGGTGATGAGAGCTCACCTCAGCTCTTTCATTGCAACATGCATTACCATGGAACGATGGAGAAGTGTCCCCATCATTCCTCTTCCCTGGAGAGTTCATCAATATTCATTTTCCCTTGATGTCCTTCGAACATCCTTCTTCAATGTACCCCAAACCTACATAGCGAGGTCATTGCACAACCTCCAATGGTTGGGTTATGCCTTGGTCACAAATGCTAAGTCCTCCTCCTTTGTGTTAGCCCCCTATAAATGTTTTGACAAGCAAAGTAAGGGGCTAAGTTGTTTTTGAAGCCTTCAAGGAATGCATCTCCCCTGAAGACACATCATCCTTGAAGTTTCCTGTGCCTTTGCTTTTGATAAAATTCCCTCTGCTGACTCCCCTTATAAAGCCTCTCTGATTAAAAAAATTGTGCTCCATAAGGCTTTAATTTTCCCCTTGTTCCGTGCAGAATTTTCCATTTCATCCCTTTTTCCCTTTTTTAAAGTTCCCCTTTTTACCACCAAATTCCCTCCCCTAGTCCTTCCAAACTTTCCCAAAAAACCCCCTCTAAACCATACATAATACCCCTGGTTTTCTTTATTTCCCTCTTTTTCCCCTACCGTTACCCTTCCCTGGCCTTAAAATGCACCTAAAATAGACCATAAACCATATTTTCCATGTGTGTGGGTTTGGCACCTTCTGGCCAGCCCCTGAACCGAATTTTCCCCATGTGTCCCTGGCGCCCAAACCACGCGCCAGCCCGGAAAAGCACTTATCATACAATCCATATCAGGCGTGTTTTAAACCGTTGATCTGTATAGATCAGATAGTCATCGCATCCCCTACAGCGTCCACCGTTCACCCTGTGCACCGTTCAAATCGCATCTCGACCGTCCGTTAACCTGCCAGATCAACGATCCGTATTTTACCTGCCCCGGTGGTTCCCACGCACTATTCATAAACCACCGGTTTCTATCGCACCGCCTTTCGGAGCTAGGCGGTATTTTCTAATTGGCTAGCGATTCCACTCATCGCACGACGTGTGGCAGCGGCATTATTTCAAAATCGCCCACTCATCGTGCATTATCATTCGACACAAGACACAGAGTGATATACATATCAGCTATCCGATCTGCGATTGCCTATCTAACGGTTGTCACTCCACAAAGATGAGCGGAGATTAACCCAAGGCATCCATACTCTCGGCCCACCATCCGTCGCCCTCTAATTCATTTTCAGCCATCGATCTCCTCCCGAGATCAGACGGTCCAGATCTGATTTCACGTCCCACCGTTGACCGCTCCCGCCACGTCACCTCTCCCCGTGTTTTCTTTATATTTCTTTCATATTTCATTCCGAAATCATTTTTCAAAGGTTTTGCATTGAAATTTTTCGCCACAGTTCGCCGGTTTTTCACCATGGCCATTCTTCCACTGTTACACTGCATTTTCGCCATGAATCTACTTTTTTCCACTATCTCACCAGTCTGCACAGCCATTCTCGCCACCCCCGTTGCATCCACCACCTCCATGCATGGTTTTTCTTAACAGGTTCCGTGTTTTGCAAGGTTATCAGATGGTGAAAGCTACCATGATTACATAGTTCTTATTACAGTGGCAGAAAATGTAGAAAGGACCATTTTTCAGAGGACGAGATCATGAAGAAAGCCTGGGAAGGAGCCATGAAGGGACTTGCATTAAAAGCAGGGTTTGAACTCTGGAAAATCTTCCCCAGAGCCATTAAAGCATCGATTTCACCGACAGAGACAGTACGGGAGTAGAAAAGAGTTCAAAGCATGTAATAGAAGAGTTCGATCCTTAATCCAGTGTTTAAAGGGCAAAGGTATCAGTTCGAAGACCCCGTGGATCACTCAGAAAGTCCAATACGCGGAAATAATGGTGTCAGGGTTTTCAAATCAGCAGAATGTTTTTCCTGAGCAAGGACACTGTACGCATTCTTGTTTTAGTCTACATTGTGTCTGGGTGAAGTTTCCTCCCTGACAACAATCCCGATGCTATTAGAACATTTGATTCGCAGTATGGCAGAACCTAGCATCATTTATTTACATTTTTGTTTATTCACCAGAAGTACTACAGAATGTTGCAGCAGAGTACATCAGAGACATGCCTGGAGTAAATAGGAAACCTGATGAAGATCACTCTTTCACCCAAGAGTGCCACATATTAATGCACAGAATTTATACAGAGTGGGCTTCGGCCTTCTTCCTCTTCTGAGTTTTTAATGTTGCATTTAGTTTTTCACCTACCTTCTCTACTCCACTGGAGCTATAAATTCATGAAGAAACTCATTGTAAAGGTTGTTGATCAGTTATCATAGAATTGCAAGTTGTTTCTTTTGTCTCTGTGTAAAGTAGTAAGATAGGCTGTGGAGGATGATTTCAGGCTGAGTATCCAGCTATTGGTAATGTTGTACTTGACTGGTATTGCTATTTAATATGACAAGCACATTTCTTTGGATCCTGATCTAAAGCAGTGGTGATGTTTTCCTATCTCTGTGTTTTAATTCATTTCATTTCGTTTCTACTGGCTTTCATCAGAATATTGGCATAGGATTTACCCTTGTTAGGTACCCTATGTTTCTTCTCTCCTTGCCTTTGATGTTTTCTACCGAATGTTTTATCTAAGAATTGATTTCAGTTGATTTAACCAGTGTAGTGGATGTTATTGCCTGCTCTCTGATGTATGAATTAAATGAATCTGCTCTTATATGTTCTTGTTATGATTTAGCTAGAAGATTTGGGAACACTGGGGTTTAGAGTTAGCCCTGTCCACTAGGATCCTTGTACGACCAGCTGGCCTTTCTAAGATCCCTCAAGTTGGAGGCCGAAGCATTGAGAGTTCAAAGTCTCTCTCTGATCTCAGTTCCTTAACTTTGTTTTATAATCTGTGTGGTTTCCTCCTCCCTTACCATTCCATATCATGCAATAATCTTTAAGATCCAACGTTTTAGATGACTAGCCCAACTGAAAGCTTGCACATTGGATGGCAGGAAAATCCTTTCCTGACTCCATTGCCCAATGGTTTTGAATGCTCCCTGGAATACTTCACCTCTACCTAAATCCTCTTTGCTCATCCTTGTCTTACATTGAACCCTTCTTTCCTGATAACCAGTGACCAAAAAAACAAACAAACAAACAAACCTTGTGCCTTATAACTAGCCTAATATCTTAACCTTTGAGCTTCATAGACATTACCTCTAAAAATCATAGAGAGATCCCTCTCTAGACCTAGGAGGGCTAGATCCTGAGGTCTGAAAGTGGTTTGATGTTGTCTCATCTATTGGTCTTGCCAATCTGGCCAAAACATGGGAACCCCAACACTTTGTACCTAGTCTTTGTGAGGAGTCTCATGCCGGTCCTTGTAATGGGTATCTCCACACTTCCAAACGAAATGATATCATGTGAAGAAACTGAATAGAAATCAACATTGTTTACCTTAGCTGTCGAATGTGGAACAAGTGAAGAAGGTTTCTTTAAGCCTTCGTCGTGCTTCGCTTCCTCCAAGGCCTCTGTCGAGGCTTGTAGTTGAAGCTGCAATCTTTGCTTCTCCTCCTTCTCTTCTGATAGGAGTGCCTTCAACGCATCATGATATTCTTGAATACTTTCGTTGTTGTGCTTAAATTCTTCCCATGCCTCTATCGTGGCTTGTAACTAAACCTGCAATCGATGTTTATCCTGCTTCTCTTCTTGTAGGAGGGTCCTCAATTCGTCATTCTCTACGGCTTGTTTTCCATAAGCCTCGTACAATATGTCTGCCTTCTCGGACACCCTGAGCATGGTCTCATACATGTCCTTGACATTCTCCATGGCTCAACTCAGTGAACGTTCAACAGTTCATGCCTGCAATCCAATCAGCAAGAAGACCTGCTCTAATACCACTTGATCCAGGGTAAATTCTTGATACCCTTAACCAAGACCTTTTACTTCATCTGATAAATTAGAACTTCATTTAATTAAATCATTAATGAACATAAATGAACAACTGCATGTTGTAAAGAAGAGGAACATAACATCTCAAGATAAACAATCATAAGAACATTTCGTTTGATAATGGAGTTTTTCCATGAGGGACTACATCTCCGGGCCTCGGTGTCAAGATGGTGTAGGCCCCTGCATTAAGTGTTGTAAGAAGAATATGTACATGGATGTTGTTTTATCTGTCGTACAAGGAAAATTCCCTCACGCAAGAGTGGTTGGACCTCTCTACGAGATGTTCCACTACCAGAATTCTCATTCATAAAAAGAACTCTTATCAGTATGAAAATAACTCACACATAATGACTATGAGTATCCCGCCAACATGGAAAACAAGGGATCTTAAACAACATATATGTGACAATGGGTATCCTACCAACATGGCATCAAAGTGATCTCAGAAATAATACAAATCCATGATATAAATTACATCTCACATCAATAAACAAACAAGATCCAACATCAAAACATCAAACAGGGATCTGTACAACACAATGCATCTCAAAGACAAAGAGACAAATAAGTACATGAAATCAAATCATCATATACCTCACGCTGAAGATGATTGAAGAATGAGCTGCTATGTTGCTGGATTTGAAATCACCATGAAAATCATGGCGCCAAAAGGTGTGTAAATTGAATGCTGACTCGCTGAATGTTGACACCTGCAACTTCACTTCAAAAATCCACAGAAAAATATAAAACCCAGATGGAAAATCTGAATGCACCATCAGATCCATGGCGTCGAATAGTGCAAAAATGACATAAATTTTGTCCCATTTGGACACTGTCAAAATTTCACCCTCCTAAAAATTGGGCTCAATCAAGGTTCCGCCTGTCTATTTTCTAGGCTCATGGATCCATTGCCTCGATCTACATGCATCAATGTACCTTCAATAAAATAATACTAAAAATCAAAATTCGTGCTCCTCCTCGGCTTCTGTGTCCGCCCCTGGTTTCCCCATGCACACTTATGAAAGGCAAGTTTATATATTACAATGTTGACAGACTTTCCAAGAAGTCCGTTGGGTGAACTGGTGGAGATCTGGTTTGTGGAAGAGGAGGTTGGGCGGTCAAACCCCGCCCCATTTGTATTAAGGCGCATTTTTTTTACATAGCTACACATTTTCTTTTCTTTTTTTTAACCTGCGCCACATTTTAAATGATACGTTGGGAGGGATGGGCCCGCATTGGGTGGCCCGCCCCCATATCTCCATCGGCACCGTAACCATATGTGGCATGAGTAATGGCGAGCGGGTGGTGGGTTACAACCCCACCACCCATATTTAATATGGTGGTCGTAATATGTGCATATCGATCGGAGTTGGGTGGGGTTGGCGCGTGGGCCGAGCCGGCGAGTCCGACCGCGGCTTCAATTCCCGCCAGCTTTATATATATATATATATACATATACATGTACATGTACATGTACATGTACATGTACATGTACATATATGTATATGTATATATATGTATATATGTATATATATATATATATGTATATATGTATATATATATATATATGTATATATATATATATATATATATATATATATATATGTATATATATATATATACATATATGTATATGTATATATATATATATATATACACATATATATATATATATATATATGTGTATATATATATACATATATACATATATGTATACACATATATGTGTGTATATGTATATATGTATATGTATATATATATATATATATATATACATATATATATATATATATATATATATATATATACATATACACATATATATATATATATTCCTTCGGTTTCTATATATATATACACATATATATATATATATATATATATATATATATATATATATATATATATATATATTCCCTTCGGTTTCTATATGTGTGTATGTGTGTGTGTGTGTGTGTGTGTGTGTGTGTGTGTGTATTATATTTATAGCAATATATGCCATTGGATATGCATGGGGTCCATCAGGGGTCATGGCATGCTGGCCCATTTTTTTTTAATATTTTTTTATTGTTTTATATAAAACAATAATTCATTTTTAAAACACCCAAAAATAGGTCGAAGGAGGAAAATTAACGAGACCACAAATTTTCTCGGAATCTGGCCTGAGCTTGCTGGAATTTGATGGCCGGAAAAGCTCGAATTTGTGCCTTCCTTAAGCTTGGCCAGTCATCAAGTCAACCAAGAACTTTGACTGCTTCTAACTCCTCCATATAGACTCTAAATTGAATGTCATCTGCGTTGTTGGAATCATAAAGACGAGATATTCAACTTGAAGCTAGTTCGAGATAAATCCAAACACTTTGATTTTTTAGCACTCTTTGTCCTATATGTGTCCCTAGAGCCACCTAGATCAAAAGGGTTGTTGCAAGTTTAGTAATTCCAAAAATGGTGCTTGACTAATCTTCTTCTTTATCTCCTTGAAGGCTCTCTATTGACCCTTTCCCCACTGGAAACTTTATCCACTTGTTATTATGGCTTATACTGGCACTTCTATTTTTGAAAAAGAGGATATGAATTTCCTTGGGTACTGTGCTACCTGAATGAAACTCCTGAAAACTGAAACATTACTAGGCATTAGTCATTTCATGAAGGCCTCCATTTTGGAAAAAATTATCTTTAGCTTAGTTAGCAAACTCATACTTCTTAAGATGTGCTCATCTTAGGTAACACTATATACCAATATATCATCCAAATAGATAATAACAAATGAATCTATAAAATGGCGGAGTACATGATTAATTAATCTCATAAGCATAGTTGATGCATTGCATAGGCCAAATGGTATGACTAACCACTCATGCAAACCTTTCCCATTTTTTGACGTGGTCTTCTAGGTATCTTCTTTTTTAACCCAAACTTGGTGATATCTAGAATTTATGTCTAACTTAGTGAAGTATTTTCCTTGTTGTATTTGACCTAGTAGATAATCTAGCCTGGGTACTTGAGTGTGATATTGTTCAATTCCATGTAATATATACACATATTCCAAGTCCCATCCTTATTTGGCACAATGGTACTGATGGGTGACCCACATGGTGATCTACTCAGTCGAATGACACCTTATTCGAGTAGTTGTTGCAACTACTTCTTCACTTCATTTGCTTCTATAACAAATTTCCTTTATATTGTAATATTTTTGAATTGGGAGTCAGAAAATAGTTCAACATTGTTCTCCAACTCCCTCTTAGGTGGCAACCCTTTAGGCTTCCGAAACACATCCATCTATGTATGTAGTAACTCTTCCAGTTTCTACTTCTATTACTTAGTGCACCCCTCCAAGGATTTTTTTTCTCTTACTGGCTCTTCTACAAACTAGTTTTATCTTAAAAATAATAAGGCATACTTCTTGTAGGAGCTAATCAATTTATTTTCTTGGTTGGAACTTACAAGAGAATTTTTTTAGTTTCTTTTGTGTGTGTTGATGGTGAATTATTTTCCAACCTTGAATTACAAATATTGGTTGGCTCTCCATATGGATATTTCTTCTAGCATGTAAATGTAGGGACTCCCAAACGTGACTCCACATACATTAAGGGAACCACATCTTGTTCTACTTCATCAATAAAATTAGCACTACTACAAAATCAATTTTTGCATTGTTTTGTTACCTTCATCTTTGCATCCTTATTTTTCGATCCCAATCGATACGGGCTTGGATTATCATAATCTTTCAACCCCAACTTATTGACCAAGTCTTCTGCAATGATATTTTCATACAATCTTGAGTCAAATAGAGAATCAATCTTGGTATTTTTGACATGTAAATTTATATGAAAGAGTATATTCATTTCATTATCTTCCTGTTGTTGACGGCTACTCATATTCACCTCCTTTTTCACTAATGTATAAATGATCTTCTCACCCATGTCCGAGTTGCTTTCAACTTGGTTTCTTGAATTAGTGGTCATGAGAATATTTGATCTAGGTGGATATTGGTGGCCACCCGCCTATTCCACTTGGACCCCCATCATTGTTTCTTTCATTTTTCAGTTTCCTTAATTGTAGCAGAATTTACTATTTTTGGTAGTTTTCGGGTCCTCAACTTCCGGAGTTGTTTTGAGGCCCTAAACGAAGGTTTTTTAGAAAATCACCATCAAAGAAAGCGTTTCTTTGAAAATTCTCTTTCATATTTTTTATTCCTCAGATATATCTTTCTAACGAGGTATCGTGTGCGTCAAACGGAGATCATTTGCCAAAGTTACGACCCCGGGAAATTTATGTACCAATTTACTCCATTGGGGCCCATAGTTTGGTGTTTCATTTCCTAAGGTTAGGTTTTTATATGTTTAGGGTTTTCCATTATTTCTCAATAATAAATAGGCCTTTGAGCCTTATTTTAACACCGTTCAGAGGCATGTAGATGCCACGTCGCTACTCATAGAGAATATCCCAACGCCCTAGTTGGTTTATGTCCATTCTCTCTGTAAGCATATTTCAGTTATTTCATTTTAATGAAATGAAGTTTTATTTCTATTATATCTCCACGTTTATGTTTAGTAATTTATTTTATTGTGTTCCTGCATAAGTCCAGATCAGTGGTATCATAGCGGTCTTCTCTTCCTCGATCCTTCTTTGCATGTCCCCAATGAGGTCGTGGTATAAGGAGTTAGGGTTCAATCTGGTTGAACCTTTGCAAGATCAGCCTCGCAAACCCTGATGACTACCCATGGGGGAAAATAGAAATATGAGGCAGCAGAAGATCCCATCAAAATATTAATCGAGGAGGCCCTGGAGAAACAAAGGAATGCGATGATGGATATCTTTGCCTAGATCCTTCAACGACTACCCACCGACGGCCCATCTACATCCAGCAGCCACTATGGAGGCACCACTCCTTTTAAGGTACAAGTAAACTTTGACATTCCCATATTTAAGGGCCAAATAGACACTTAAGCCATATATAGATGGTTGAATCTATCAGAAGTATATTTCTCGGTTCATTACTTTTGTAACTGGAGAAATATTACTTTTCCACTCTTGAAAATCGCCCCCCATGTCAAGGACTAGTGGGAAACCTACTCTGAGAAAACTTACGAGTTGGAACCCTCTTTGTTATCGACTACACCGACTTGGAGATATTTCTGAGACGCCATAAAGGAAAAATATTGTCCCATGGGGAGCTATGAGGGCAAGTACATACAATGGACTACGATGTGGCAGCAAAGGGATCAAGATGTGCATGAGTTAACAAATATGTTCCATACCCTACGCACAAAGTTGGGTATCAAATATTCAAAGAAAAATTTTGTGCGAAAGTACCGTTGTTGTTTTCACATATAAATTCAGGAGGAAATGGAATTCCTTGACATCTCCTCGCTTGGTAAAACATACTAGTATGCTACCAAGATTGAGCATAAATTCAAACAGAAGAAGTGATACTTTGGATCTTTGAATCAAATCCAAGTGAAAGGTTCTCTCAAACATTAGAAAAAAATACAAAGCCAAGGTGGGGTGGCCCAAGATAACCTGCTAAATCCGCAAGAAAATAAAAACACCCTGAATCCAAAGAAGGACACAGGAAAATGATGTGAGTTCCATAAGAGCTCCACTCACAACACAAGTGAGTATCGGGCAAAGGAGTCACTAGTGGCTGTGATGAAGGCTTATGAATCATATGCATGTTTTGAATCAGAGTCAAAAATTGACAAGGGGAATGAAAAAGGGAAGAATTTTATTGATTAAGAGCCCAATTCCACTGTTGCCACCATGAATATCTAGAAGGAGGAACCCAAGGATCCAAAGGAGGAAGAGCATCTGTAATGTTCCCAAATTTTAGCTTCATAGCTAAATGGAACATTAGAGTTGGCAGTATCTTTAACCGGTGAATCAAATGGGTAGAAAAGTCCATAAGTCTCTTAAGAAGGAATAAAAACACATTAAGTGTGAAAGGAGACACTCCTTGTAGCTTAATAAAACACCTCCATGTGTGAACAGGGATAATATCAGGTTGATTCAGTCTACTTTGACTAAGTCAACAATACAGATGTGGAGGAGCAGGGATCAAGGAAGGAATAACACATTTTTGGAGGGATATGAATCTCCTGATGGAAATGACCTAATTGGGTGGGGCCAAGGGCAAGAAAACTCACATTTTATAAAAGGAAGAGGATGGCAGAATTAT
Source organism: Pinus albicaulis (assembly GCA_034641835.2). NCBI lineage: Eukaryota > Viridiplantae > Streptophyta > Pinopsida > Pinales > Pinaceae > Pinus > Pinus albicaulis. Next base: position 78,410,444 of record CM076573.1, on the reverse strand, counting down.
GGTTCATGTTTTATATTATTATTTTTGTCTTCTCAGACTTTTGCTTCCTCTTGTTGTTTAGCAGGGTTGTTGTGTTGTTTAGCACCGGGTGTTCTCGAGCGGGAATCCCACCTCTTTCCTTGAGGAGCCTCTTGGGAGAGTTTTCATTCATTTTCCACATCAGGTTTTTCAGGCCAAGCTACATCTTACTCCATCAGCGCAGTTTCTGTAGGTTATTGTGCTGTGTTGCAAGGCGCAGCAGTGGAAGGGATTGGAATCCCACTTTCTGAGTTAGTTTATTATAGGAGGGAGGTTTCCTTCCATTAAAAGATCTATTTGGAGAGACATTGAGCTCATTTAAAATATGTGGTATCAGACCACACATTTCCCAACATTCTCAACATTGTTCTAGCTAGGGAATGCATTATTTTTTAAGGGAGCTTCAGTGGATGGTATAGTGGCTCCATTGCAGAGTTTCCTTGTGATTGAGAGGTTCATCCTTTCATGGGAGGAAGCCTTTGAGGGATCTACATCAAATCTGATACCTTTAAGCCTTCTACACTCTTATTCTTCAGTGTTGCAGTGATTATTCAGTAATTTTCTGAAGATCACATTTGTATTCAAAGTGTATGACAAGAAACCCTTTCCGGGTTTTCTTGTAATTGTAATACAGAGACTAGATATCATTTTTTGAGCATGATTGTCTAATATATGAGTAGATATATTTATCTTCTTAATTTCTAAGTGAAACCTTCTTAAGACTGCATAGTTTCCTTTTTTCATTATTTCTGAGTAGCAGTGTTTGGATTTTTTAGTGTTTTTCAGCTACACTAGGTGGTGGGAGGTCTATTTACCTCACCTAGTTTCCTTTGTTTCATATCTCCTCTTGGATTTAGATGATAGATGGATATATCTAATGGATCCAAGTGATAATTTACATTTTTATTGCATATATTTCTAGAAATGCATTTTTCTGTGAATTCTTTGCTGAGCAGTCCATTTTTGGAATATTTTAAGATATTCCCAACACTGCTTATTTTCCCTATTTTGGGATATTACAGCGTCTCTTCCACTCACAGATGTGGGTGAATGGTTTCCTGCTACAGTTCATTGTCGATAGCGGGAGCCAAAAGAACCTCATTTCCGTAGAGCTCGTGTAGCGGTTGGACTTGCTAACCACAAGACACCCATAGTTGTACACCATCGGGTGTCTTCACCAAGGACGGGATCTTCGCACCAGCCAACTGTGTTGCCTTTCATATAGCATAAATCCCTTCATAGATTGGGCATTATGTGACATTTCTCCTCTTTCTATTTTTGATGTGTTATTAGGTCAACCATACTTGTGGAAGTGGCATGTTGTGTATGATTCAAGGCCTCATGTTTTTTTTGTTACCTTGGGAAATAATTTGTACACGATACCAAAGGTAGCACCTCCTACCACCATCTCTTTGGTTATTGCAAAACAATGCAGTAAGCTCATTTCCAAAACTAGGAATTTTTTTTCCTAATGATCCACCCTCAGTGCAAGAAGAAGATTGTGGCCAAGATCTTCATACAGGGCCCCTCCGCACGACAACAACATATGGAAAATTTTGTGGACGGGTACGATGAAATATTCACCTACCTTGCAGGGGTGCCTCTGCACTGTCATTTCAAGCACTCCATCAATATGACCCCAGGTGCACTTCTTCCCAATGGACCAATCTATCAGCACTCTATTTTGGAAAACGACGAAATCAAGAGGCATATTCAAGATTTTTTGTAGAAAGGTAACGTCTGGTCGATTTCATCACCACGTGAGAGCCCGATCATGTTGGTGCAGAAAAAAGGATGGTACTTGGAGACTCTGTATTGACTATCGGGCACTAAACAAGATCACTATCCGGAATAGGTACCCAATCCCATGGATTGATTACCTTCTGGACCAACTGAAGGGGGAAAAATATTTCAGCAAGATTGACTTGATGTCTGGGTAACACCAGGTACCCATCGAACCCTTTGATGTGTGGAAGACTGCCTTCAAATCCAAGGAGGGCCTTCTCGAATGGTTGGTTATGCCTTTCAGGTTGAAGAATGCTCCTGCAACCTTCATGAGGCTGATGGATGACATATTGCAGCCATTCAACAACTCATTTGTAGTGGTATACTTGGACGACGTCCTGATCTTTATCCATAGTTTGGAAGAACACCTCCACCACATCCGACGGGTTCTCCAAACACTACGGTAACACAAGATATGTGCGAATTTGGAGAAATTCACTTTTGGCATGACCCAAGTTCAGTATTTGGAATACATTATTGATGAATGGGGGGTTAGTTTGGATCCATACAAGATCCAATTCATTCAGGATTGGCCAGCCCCAAACACTATGACAGAGCTCTGCAACTTTCTCGGTCTTCCCAATTTATACCGTAGGTTCATGTTGGGGTTCTCTCATAACACTTGGCCCATGATTCAAGTCACAAAGTGGCGAGTGAAACACAAATTATTTTTGTATGAATCTTAATAGAAGGCGTTCGCAGATTTGAAACATCACCTCTACTATGCACCAGTTCTCACATTACCAGACTTGCAAAAATCATTTGAGATAGAGATAGATGCCTCTGACTATGCTATTGGGGCAGTCCTTATTCAACAGGGGAATCTAGTGGCATGTCACAGTGAGACACTTTTAGACACAACCTGGAAGTATCCCACTTATAAAAAAGAGATGTATTCCATTGTGTAGGCTTGCTGAAAATGGAAGCATTACATTTTGGGGAAGGAAACGATCATCCATACAAACCACCAACCCATGCAGTTCATACAGACATAAGGGAAGTTGCAGAATGATCGCCATCATAATTGGTCCACATAAATGCAAAAGTTCCATTCTAACATCAAGTATAAAAAGGGAAACAACAATAATGTTGTAGACTATCTCAGCTGACCACCCATCGTGGCGTTGACCACCATGCTCAACTCTTTTGGGCACGAGACTTATGATTGGCCACTTCTCTATAAAAGTGACCCGGAATTAGGCCACACATACCAGACACTCCTGGAAGGTAATAAATTTCCATATTTTCACCTCTAGGATGCATTGTTATGCCACCTAGGACACCTTTGTGTTCCTTCAAGCGAGTGTTCCAAGATGATTTTCGAAGCACACTACATTCAGTTCGCTAGGAATTTTAGGGTCGAGAAAATACTTGTAGTACTACAGAAGTATTTCTATTCATTGAGCCATTGACAAGATGTCGAGAAGTACATCATATCTTACACTGCATGCGATATTTCCAAACCGACTGTCAAGAAGCAAGGCCTCTACACTCTAATGCCTACCCCTAGTCTACCTTGGGAATACATATCTATGGATTACATGTCAGGCCTTCCTTATACTAAACATGGAAACAACTATTTTTTTTTGGTCGTCTACAGATTCTCGAAGATGGCCACTATGGAAGCCTACAAGAATAATATCACAGCAGAAGCCACTGCTAAATTCTTCTTTGAATGAGTGGGGTTACACTTTGGGGTTTCCCAGTCTATTATCTCATATTGAAAAAATGGGTTACTCAATACATTTTGGTCTAGCCTCTATTTGATTTTCGACACCAATCTCACTAATTCCGCCTCTTTCCATCCCCAAACTGATGGCGAGACAGAGGTATTCAACAGGATTATCGTACACATTTTTTGCATGTAAAACTTGAAGCATCTGCGCACATGGGATGAGAGCATCCCCTATGTCCAGCATAGCTATAATCGGATTCTCTACAAATCGACTGACCACAACCCCTTTGAGGTACACTTGGGATTCCATCCACTATCTCCCATTGATGTGGCCATACCATTTGCATCTACTCAAGCAGATTTGACTCATGTCCAGTCCGAAGCTGACAAGGCAAAAAGCTTCATTGAGCACATTCATCACATCTACCAATAGGTCCATACATATTGGACCAAGCCAATGCTAAGTACAAATAGTGGTATGATCAGTATCGGGTGCCACACAAGTTCCAGGTGGGTGAAGAAGTTTGGCTACATTTCTAGAAGGAGTGCCTCGTTGGGTGCCACTGCAAGCTTTTCCCACTATGATATGGGTCATACGCCATCACCAAATAAATAGGGGAAAATTCCTTTGACCTCAGTATTCCACCATTCCTTTATATGCACCTAGTGTTCAATGTGGATTTCCTTCGGCCCTACTTTCCACCATTGTTGGATAGATCTGACATTGCAAAACAACTCACACCAACAGAGTTAAACCCAGACTTCATGGAACAAGCCATAACTGATCGGATCATCGACACATAGATCAAGAAAACCAAACAACAAAGGTTCCAACTATATATATTTTTCAAAGTAGGCCAACTCCTTCACCATGGCAAGTGGCTCACGAGGGAGCAAGTTCAAGACAAGTTTCCTCATCTCGAGGAACTCACATAGTGGGGATCAGTTCTTCCTAAGGGGGAAGGAATGATCTAAGTGGATATTGGTGGCCACTCACCTATTCCACTTTGACCCCCACCAATTTTTTTCAATTCTTTAGTTTCCTTAATTGTATCACAATTTACTTTTTTTCGCAGTTTCCCGGTCCTGAACTTCCGGAGCCGTTTTGAGGCCCTAAATGAAGTTTTTTTTGGAAAATCACCATCGAAAAATTTCATCCCCCAACCTCAAATTCATTATCTATATTTATGTTCCTTAGATATATATTTCTAACGAGGTATCTTGTGTGTCAAATAGAGATCGTATGCCAAAGTTACGACCCCGAGATATTGATGTACCAATTTACCCCAATGGGGTCCATAGTTTAGCGTTTCATCTCCTAGGGTTAGGTTTATGGATGTTTAGGGTTTTCCATTGTTTCTAAATAATAAATAGGCCTTCGATCCTCATTGTAAAAAAATTTAGATGCGTGTAGCCGTAACATATCTTCTCAAAGATAAGATACCATCACACGAGTTAGTTTATGGCCATTCTGTTTGTAAGCATATTTCAGTTATTTGATATTAATGAAATTAATTTTATTTTCTTCTACATCTCTGGTTTTATCTTTAGTATTATATTTCATTGCATTCCTGCATAATTCTGAATCACTCTTCTTCTTCTTATCTTTCTTTTTTTTTCTTCGGGTTAAGCTCTGGATGCAAATTCTAGCGCTTATCCTCCATTTGACCATCAATGTTGTAGTGGATGTTAGGATATTTGCATTGATATACTATGGATATCATATTTTTTTATTTTCCCCATTTTTTCTTCTTCTTCCCCTGTTAGAGGTTATCTTTTTCTCCTTCTTCTTGGATCCAAATTTATTTCCATTTCTTCGAACCTATTATTTCTAGGTACTATGGTTGTACACATGTCACGTGCACCAATATGGGCTTGAACAACATCACTTGCACCCATAGATGGTTGTGTAGAAAACCCAAATAATTAAGGATTACGTACATTTTATTTAGGTAGATACCCAACATTATGGCCATCTTTCTAAACTTGTTGGTGTACTCCTACACACTTTTCCCTAAAGTAGTGCCACCGGATCCACTGGTCCTCTACATAGCCAATAGGGTAAAATTGTAACTTAATGATGGTTTTAAATTCCCTCCACTTAGTCATTGGAGGCTCTCCCTCCAACATCAGGGTATTTTTGTGTCTTTCCCACCAAGTCAGGGAATTTCACTCTAATTTTAGCACTGGAGGTGAAATATTCTCTTATTCCTCAATTTGATGGACACTGAAATACACTTCCAGTTGTTGCAACTAGTGATTCAGTTTCAGAGCATTGACCTCATAATGGTACGGATTGATATGGACCGTCACTTACATTTTAAATATTAAATATGAATGATTCACAACATATGAGATAGGTTGATATTTTTAGGTTCTTTCTTTTCCCGACTCTCTTTTTCTTCCTGTTCTCCTGATCTTCCCTGTGAATTTTCCTCTGCATTAGAACCCACATCTTCTCCAAATGTCCCAAGCTTATTTCTCAAGGCTTTTTTAAGTCCCTATAATACTATTGTATCCCCTTATTTTTGTTAGTGTAGCCCCATTATTGTTATTTTTGTACCCTTGTAGCCCCCATATTGTTATTATTGTGCCCCATAAAATCCACTATTGTTATTGTTGTTCCCTTACATTATTATTGTCAGTTCCATAAGGATTATATTATGACCGCATGGACTCCTATATATAGAAAGGAGGTTTTGTAATTTGTATTTGTTGGGTGTCATTTTTGTACTCATTCCCTACGTTTTCTTCCCGCATTTCTACCTTTTTGACCTCCAACCTTGGGACTACCTTTGCCTTTTCCTTTTCCTTATCTTAAAATAGTGAAACTTTATTGTGTTTCATTATCTTGTTGTTCTCATTAATTATTATGATGTTTTGTTTCCTTTTAGTGGCTAACTAGGATGAATATTGGAGGAAGTTCTTTGGTCTTTTTGCTACTCTTTTAGATATTATTTTAAGCACAAGGGACTTAGAACATACAGGCGCATAGAACCACTTCGAAACATGTTGTTACAGTGTGTTATTACATCGCACTTCTACCACATGAAGAGTCAACACCTTCGCTTTCATGACCTCTGATGTTACACCGCGATGTTGTTACAGATCCATTGCTACACTGCTATTACAGTCGCGTTGTTGATTGTGTACTGTCAATTTCTAGATGTTGATTTGTCTTAAAAAGTTGTTACACTACAACTGTCGCATTCCAACATAATTTGTAGGAGTCATCATATATCTTCATTTAGAATAACAACTTTAGGAAGTTTTGATTGAAATCAATATATTCCCAGTCAAGACTCTTATCGAGGGAATTGGTTGTAACTATATTTACTTTATTTTGATCATCATGAGAATCATAAGATTCTCATAACTAGTCTGTTCCCCATTTTATGGACATGTAACTATTATATAAGCACTCGAACCTTTAAGTTCAGGGGTTAGCACAAAACAATATCGCCATTTTGACTCTGAAATTTTGAACACCATAATACAAAATATCATATCATTTTTGTTACATGTGTTGAATGATTTAATTCTTATTTAGTTTTCATATCCTCATGCGCCCTATTAAGGAGAAAGAGCCCTCCTCTTTAGCAGGGACTATAGTGATAAAGTAGTTGTAATATATCTCATATTTGTTTCTGCGTATTTGTGGACTGTTATTGTTGTTGTGTCGGTTGTAAGTAGATTTTCTTCAGTTTCGGGTATTGATTATATTGTTACATAGATTCGATTACAAATACCAGTTTTTGTAGTTATCGTGTGGCGCGCTAGATACCAGTTTAGCTGAAGTGTGATTACATTCTTGTAGATCCATTTTTATTCCTACATGAGTGTTAATTTTTAGAAATTGGTTCAGCAGTGATATATTCTTGTTTTACTTCTGTTATGGTATGATGTATCATCATATACAGTGCAAATTTCATTGAAATAAAAGATGTCCCTGGATTGATAATTTATGTGTACCATCTTAGTCATTTAACAGTGATTAATACAGTCCAACAGTATCATCCAAGAATTGTTCATTTATGTAATGTAAAGGAGGTTCCCCCCTCAAAGTGGTTGATTTCTAAGGTGTTGATCTCTATTTTATTCTATTTTTGGAGCTGGTTTCATAACATTTGGTATCAGAGCTTTGGATTATATGGTTTCGCTACATCAAACAGGTCATCGTGAAATTTACGCCATAACGTTTTTTCTATGAAGGTTCAGAAGCTAAAAAAAACTCATATGCAAAGAAATCGTGAGGAACTTCGTGTAAAAATTTTAGATCTTTTTTCGCAATATTTTCAAAGATATGATCTGTGGAAGTTAGGTTTTTTGAAGGCTCCCAAATTGCATATCAAAGAGGTTACCTTGGGAAAATAGTCATAACTCTGTATCTGAGCATCAGATTGGAATTTTGTAAAAAGTGTCAGAAATTACACTAATTTTAGTTTCCTGTGTATCAATTTTAGATCCGAAGGAGGAAACTGTAATATGTGGCACGTCGTACAATTTCACTCTACTGATCAAGTCCATAATTAGGCCACTGTGGGAGATTGGGCATAAATTTTCCTTGAAGAATCCAAATCAGGTCATACCTATGGAATTTTAAAGAGGAATTAGAGAGATAATACGGGATATAAATTCATATCTTGAAGATCTGAAATAACATAGATAAATCAGGTTCAGTGTAGACCTCCTAAAAAGCAAGAAAAATGTGTGTATTTTTTAAATAAGTTTGCATAACATTTGTTTGAAGAATCAGTCTGAAGTGATTCCAAGGGCATATTGAAGCATAGATATCAGTATTGAGTTATGTAATGTCTTCCAAAAATAATTCCATACCCATTAAGCCCTCAGAAATCTCTACAATGGCGCATGAAGAGGAAGAATTTCAATATGATATATCAAAGTTACAGTACCAAGTGAAAAAAAAAATTGATCTTACAAAGAGCAATCAAAGATGACATAGATGGTTTAAAAGAAAAAATGTAGGCTACGTTGGACAGTTTGAAGGAGTAAATGAAAGCTAATATGGATGATAAAGTAGTGGAAGATCACATCGAGCATCAACAACATTTTTCCAACTCTCAAAGCATAACCTAACTTCAGTGCATAATCAAATGAAACAATAGGAAGATCAACATCACAGCGAAATAATTTCTGAATAAGTCACAAAAAAAAGAACTCAACAACTATGAAATCGATCAATTTCATATTATCTCAGCAAGTGGAAGTACTTGCCCGTAGAAGATTCCACATGGGAGGATGATAATTTTATAAACAAGCATCCAGAAATAATCAAGCGTTGAGGGAAACACTTGTTTGAAGGAGAGGGGCATGTTAGGTCCCTATAATACTAGTGTATCCCCTTATTGTTGTTAGTGTAGCCCCCTTATTGTTATTATTGTACCCCTATATCCCCCATATTGTTATTATTGTGCCCTATAAAATCCATTATTGTTATTGTTATGCCCTTACATTATTATTGTTAGGTCGGCTAGGATTATATTATGACCCCGTGGACTCCTATATATAGAAAGGAGGTTTTTTCATTTGTATCATCCAAGAATTGTTCATTTGTGTAATGTAAAGGAGGTTTCCCCCTCGAAGTGGCTAATCTCTCTTTTCTTCTATTTTTGGAGTTGGTTTCATAACAAGCTTTCCTGAGGATGTTTATATTACAATTTATTTTTATGAATTGTTGTTCTAGCCATGAAAACCTCTCCTTTGCAGAATCATGATGGTTTTTCACATATTTTTCGACCATGATTAGGGTTTTACAACCTTTCTCCTAGCTAATCTAGATCCCTGCAAATCTCTGCAATATACCTAGGGAAACCTATTATGATACCAATATGATCTATAAATTGTCGTGGATCTTCCATTGGTTATATGCAGGTTACAATGGATCTAATAAAATTATACTTAGAAATATAAAAATATACATTATTATATTTATATATATATATATATTTATAGATCTGTAAATTATTATTAATATTGTATACATGTGAATTAAAATTATCATAAAATAGAGAAGGATGAAACAAAAGGTCACAAAAACATTTGAAACACAATATGATTTGCGAAACCCTTCCAAGAGGAAAAACAAAGATGGAATGTGAGGTCGTGTTGGCTTGATTTGGACCGAACCAGGTTCGGACTTACTCTGCACCAAAAAAACTCCTAGTGACTGGCCCCTTTTGCAACCTTGAGGGATAAGGATATATGATATTTTATTATTATATTATGCTTACAACTCATAAATTACTTCACTGTATGCTGTTAATCACAGAAATATGTCACATAAATCCATACACCATTACTGCATTGACATAACATGCAACTGTAACAACTACTTCGCAGCAAAATATATTAAGAAAACATATATGAAAAACACATAAGAACACCAAAATATAATACACACCACTTCTTCTTTATTATGATGTGTCCTTGAATACAACCAATCTCGACCTATGCACTAAGCTGCATGTTTTCTGTGCATTAATATGCAGACTCTTCCTAGGTCTCTGTGCACTTAGCTACAGAGCCTTCCCTTTGAACCAAAATATAGATTACAAAGACTTGCCCATAACCATCTATCATGTCATCCTCTCCAAACATAGCATTTCAATTCTTTATATACTATTACATCGCGGGGCTACATCATTCCAATACCTTGGCCCAAATACCATGGACTCCTTAAAACAAGCCACTATAGCCCAAAACCGTTTACAAAATTGTGTAATTTACAAAAAGGAGGGACTTCGAACCACCCCGAAGCCTCTATACCACCATGCGGTATATTCAAACTGGTCCACTATTTGGTCCACTTCGCACTCCACTACACAAAATGCAGAGTCTTAGCCAAAACCTAGGCCAATTTGGGAAGTGCCCAACGGACCCCCAACACTCACATGTGACTCATCCTGTGTCACTGAGCTGCTTTGCCTTTGATTTTTACTACTACCATTAGGGGAATTTTGAGGTCTAAAATGGGCCTCCTAAGGAAATTGTAGAATAGTAGTGGAAATAATAAAATAAGATTATATTACATCATCAAATTTTAGAGGGAAAAAAAGGAAAAACTACTTTTTCAACTCGTATTTTCAACTCATCTCCCTATGGCTTTACCCAAATTTCGAGCAGAAACACTCATTGGATGCATAATTTTATTCCTCATCCAAGGAGAACCCATGTTGCATACTTTTTATGGACACTAGTACACGAAAAATGAGAAATACATGAAAAACGTGATTGCAATCACGTTTTTCATATATTTCTCATTTTTCATATAGTAAGGTCCATCAAAAGTATGCAACATGGGTACTCCTTGGATGAGGAATTAAATTTTGCATCCAAAGAGTACTCTCGCTCAAAATTTGAGTAAAAAATTAGGGAGATAAGTTGAAAATACAAGTTTAAAAAATAGTTCTATTATTTTATTATTTTTTAATCTTTTTACCTTTTTACCCCAAAAATGGTGAATCATCCCCCATGGTTGAAATCATCATCTTGAATCCAATTGATTCTTATAAATTTTATTTTGGTTGTACATTTTTCTTAGGAGACCCATTTTAGACCACAAAAGTTCTCAAATGGTTGTCATTGGCCTTGTTCAACTGCTGTAGAATCCCTGCGATCTTCTTTTCCTCAGTGCACACTTCTCCAAATATTTATTTTGTCATTGATCATGTAGTCTTCTGAAACACTGTGTCTTCTCGATGTTGAATATCTTGAAGCTTCCCATCTACTTCCTGAGACAGTTGCAACGCCTCATCTGCCATGGCTGAGTCATTTCTATCAAAACCTAATCTTCTTCTCTCATCTCTTCTATTTTCTTGTATAGTGCATTTCCTTAATTGATCTTGCTGAACTTATTTGAGATTGGTAAGGTCTTCACAGTTGTTTCAATCTCCTCCGATTTCTTCTACTTCTATTGAATGCCTTCTTCTAATTTCTACACATTTGGATATTCTTGTATCAAATTCCAAATTTGTAAAGTTTCATCCAGTATTTTTCCACCATCTTCCACTTTTGTAGAGATATCGACCACAATCGCCTTCAGGTTGGTCTCCCTCTTCTCTCGTACTTCCAGTGGCGTATTTGGATAAAGCTTTATCTGTAGCTCAATGACATTTATCTCAAACTCAAATTATACATCTGTGATCTTCTTTTTTTATTCCTTTGCTGCAAGGTCAAGGTTCACAACCTTGTCTTCTACTAATTCCTCTTCTTGGACATTGATGACTAGAAATTCTCGGCATGTGGCTTTGACCACCTCTTTCAACTTACGCTACTGTTGCACTACCTATTCCTTCTTCTGGATGGCCTATACATCTGTGATATTCTTCTTGGATTCCTTTACTACAAGGCCAAACTTCACGACCTTGACTTCTAATGATTCCTCTTCTTGGACATTGATGTCTGGATCTTATCTACATATGGCTTCGACCACCTCTTTCAAATTATGTTGTTGATGCACTGCCTCATCCTTCTTCCAGATGGTATGGACGAGCTGTTGCTTCAACAAACCTCACTCTTGTTCTACCTGAATGTTCAATTTTGAAGTGATTTTTTCTCACTGCTTCAGATCATAAATTATTCCTTATTACATCTCTTACAATATTTGCAATGACAGTGTTGTGATGTTCATGTTCACATACTTCCATCCTTTCACTTGTTTCTTTACTTTGGGAGTCAAACTATAGGGCTTTGGCAGGTATTTGCATTAACCATACCCCCAGTGTGGGCTCTATTAATCTTTCTTCCAAGAGCCTTTACTTTTTCTATGTTGGTTGTATGGTTTTCCATGCCAATATCTTTAACTCTACAATCCGCTCCTTGAAACTTGATAGAAGTGCACCGTAATGATCCTCTATCATATTCCATGACTCTGTAGTAGCTTCATGTACTATATCCCAATTATGATCCAAGTCCTCATCAATAAGTACCAATGGCATTACGTCCTTTGATTTATATTCCTTTTGCTTCCTTTTGGGTTTCTTGGTAGCTTTGACACCTGCCTTCCTTTTCTCTTCAACAGAAGGGAATGTCTCAATATTTTCAGGCTATTTGTTATTCAAATCTCCTCCAAGAGGTTCCTTATCATGTTTCTTCTCTCATTCTTTTTCTTTGTCACCCTTGTCCTTATCCTTTCCAATTTTCTTCGCTAAGAACCCTGCTTATCATTCAAAGACAAAACACATTTATGTTCAATATCACTTTGTGGGATATATGGTTGAGGCTAAAAGGGTGTTACTGGTAAAGGTGGAAACCTTGAAGAATGTTGCAGATGCATTGATGAATTCTGTGAGCACTCAGAAGTTCTCTTGGTGTAGCGAAACAATGGGTGTTGCAAATCTGGGCTAATGACTCGGCTCTCCTGTGGCCCCCTGTGGAAAGAAAACAACAAGTGGGAGAATGTTGGGTATGTGTTATATTTTTTCCTTGACTAGTCATGCACGGGGGGGGGTCACAGGGGGGGCGAAAGCCCCCCTTTTACATTGTGCCGGGTGCAGCAGGGGGGTCATAGGGGGGGCGGGAGCCCCCCCTGTCGAGGTCCAGGGCAACAACTCGGGAAAAAAAATTTGGTCCTTATTTTGCGATGGGCAGACCCGCCCATGGTTTTGTGCATGGGTTTGCACATGCTTTTGGGGTATGATGGTTTTCAGCCCCTGGTATTTTGTAGATCCGATCAAGAGAACTACGGTTATGTTCTAATCCAGGGTTAATGGATTTGGGTTTATGTATGCTTCGGCATGTATATATATGTGTTGTAACACTAAAAGGAATATAATGAAAAATCAAGTTGGTCGTCCCAATTTGGGATCTAGGGTAAAATCTCTGTGCTTATCTGTTTTATGTTTTATACTCTTTCTATTGTTTATTTTCTGTTTTTAAGATTCGTTTGTAGATAATTTTTGTACAGGGTTAAAACCTACATTTGGTATTAAATTTATTTCAGCTTCAAGGGGATGCCTTTGCTGCTGAGGGTTTTTTTCTTAGGCCTGAGGTAGACCTTGTTCAGTGGGAGATCTGCAGGATTGATTCTTGCAGTGAAAGAAGATGACGAGCGGCAGGAAGATAGAGATCGAAAAATTTAATGGTTAGAGTTTTGAGTTGCGGAAGCTCAAGATGGAGGATATGCTGGTGGATAAGGATCAGTGGATCACGGTAGATCCGAGTACTAAACCAACGGCAATGTCAGATGAAGACTAGAAGAAGCTGGATCGGAAGGCAAAGAGCACAATATGGTTGTGTGTCTCATATTCAGTATTGTTGAATGTATCTAGGGAAGCTACAGTGAAGACCTTGTGGGACAAACTTGGGAATTTGTACCAATCTAAGTCTCTGGTGAATAAATTGTTCATGCGGAAAAATTTGTATAACCTAAGGATGAAGGATGGAGACTCGGTGACAGAGCATCTAAACGCCTTCAATACTATGGTAAGTCAGCTGTCATCTGTTGATATTAAAATCTCAGTTGAAGATAAGTGCATCATTTTTTTGTGTTCTCTACCAGACTCGTGGGACAGTCTGGTTATTACAATAGGTAGCAATACAACTACCTTGAATTTTGATGGCATTGTCTCAACCTTGCTATCAGAGGAAATGAGATAGAGAAATATGGAGGGTCAGAATGGAGATGCCTTATCTGTACAAGAAAGGTCCCAGAACAGAAACAAGAATAAGGTTTTGAGTGGGAGATCTAAATATCCTGGAAAAATTTAAAGGTGTGCTGGAAATGCGGAAAGGAAGGGCACTACAAAAAGGACTGCAAATCTAAAGCTCCTAAGAAAGGAAAGGGATCTCATGATGCTCCTTTTGCAGAGCCAAAAACCACCTCGGATGAAGGTGGGGATGTGTATTTGGCTTCTTCTTCAAATACACATGTAGATCATCAGTCACAGTTGATTGACTCGAGTGCATCCTTTCACTTCACTCCCCATAGGGAGTGGTTCTGCGAGTATGAGAAATATGATGGCGAAGATGTCTTCCTAGGGGATGATAGGAAGGCCAGAATCGTCGGACGTGGAAAATTCAAGCTGAAGTTGCAAGGTGGAAGGATTAGAACACTTCCTGGTGTTCTGCACATTCCTGCATTGGCCATAAATCTGATTTCTGTAAGAAAGATGGATGATGCAAGTGTAGAAACAGTGTTTGAGAAAGATACCTGTAATATGGTTCGGGGAGCACTGGTACTAATGCAGGGAGTTTGGATTGGAACTCTGTACAAGCTTTAGGGCAGCACTGTTATTGATGGGTGCAACAGTTTTGTGGTTCCCGAAAGTGGAGCGGAAAGCCTAGCGGTCTCTGTAGAAAAGACCATGCTATGGCATCAAAGGCTTGGACATATTGGAGAGAAGGGCCTTCGGATACTACATGGAAATGGTATGGTAGAAGGTATGTCTAATAGCTATCTAGATTTTTATTTCTGTGAACATTGTGTATATGGGAAGCAGAATCGTGTGAGTTTTCCTTCTGGTGATAAGAGGGTGAACAAGATATTAGAGCTTGTGCATAGTGATGTTTTTGGACCTGTGTCGGTTCCATCACTGGGTAAGTCTGTGCACTATGTTTCATTCATAGATGGATTCTTAAGGAATACATGGATATATTTCTTGAGGAATAAATCTAAAGTCTTTGATAGTTTTAAATAATTTAAGGCTCTAGTGGAAAACCAGACAGAGAAGAAGATAAAGGTGCTAAGGATAGATAATGGTGGGGAGTTCTGCAAGAAGGAATTTGAAGAGTTTGGTAAGAAATGTGGTATAGCAAAGCAGAAGACTACTCCATACACACCTCAGCAAAACGGAGTTGCATAAAGAATGAACAGAACGTTGATGGAAAAGGCAAAAATCATGCTTAGTGGTATCGGGTTAGGACAAGAATTCTGGGTAGAGGCAGTGGAGACTACATGTTACTTGGTTAACAGATCACCTTCATCAGCGTTGGAGGATAAGACTCCACATGAGGTATGGACTGGTAAGAAACCCTCTCTTTCACATCTGAGGTTATTTGGATGTGATGCATATGTACATGTTCCAAAGGAGAAAAGGACCAAGTTGGATAATAAATCTGAAAGGTGCATATTTATTGGGTATCAGGATGGTTTAAAGGGTTACAATATTTGGAACCCAGAAACAAGGAAGGTTTTGTACAGCCGAGATGTGGTATTTAGATATGTGAAAGATGTTATTAAACATGAGGTCCTACCAAAGGAACCTGAGAAGATAGAGTTTGAGCTAAATGAGGATGAATCAGACTCTACAACAGAAGAAGACTCAGAAGAGGAAGAGCCACAAACTCCAGCTGTGAGAATATCAGTTCGGGAAAGAAGACAACCAGAAAGGTATAGTCCATCTACTTTCTGTTCAAATTTTTCTTTAAATATAACTGATGATGATCCCAGAACTGTGAGGGAGGCAGTGGATTCAGAGGATGGAAAACTCAGGAAGGTGGCCATGCTTTATGAAATGGCATCGTTGCATAAAAATGAGGCATGGGATCTGGTGCAGTTGCCGGCTAGAAGGAAGCCCATCGGGAGAAAATGGGTGTTTACGAAGAAGATGAATGTAGAAGGAAAGGTGGAGAAATACAAAGCTCGGTTGGTAGTAAAAGGTTATTCCCAGGTGTCGAGAATTTATTTTGGTGATATTTTTTCTCCTGTTGCTGAAGTTACTTCTACTAGATTACTTTTATCTGTTGTTGCTGCATTTGATAAAGAGGTAGAGTAGATGGATGTGAAGACATCATTTCTTCATGGGGATCTGGAAGAGGAGATATACATGAAACAACCTGAAGGCTTTATGGTGAATGGGAAGAAAGAACTGGTATGCAGGTTAAAGAAGTCTCTGTATGGGTTAAAACAGTCACCAAGGATATGGTATCAAAAATTTGATACCTATATACGGGGACTTGGCTTCACCAGAAGCAAGGAGGATCACTGTGCTTATTTTAAATTAGTTGGTGACCATGTTATTTATTTGTTCTTGTATGTGGATGATATGTTTTTGATTGGAAATGACAAAGGAATTATCCAATATTACAAGACCCAACTGTTCTCCAAATTCGACATGAATGATCTTGGTGCTGCAAACTATATTTTGGGCATGGAAATTAAGAGAGACTGGGCAAAGAGGAAGCTCTGGTTAAACCAGAGGAAGTATGTCGAGACTATATTATAGAGGTTAAATATGCAGGATAGTAAACCGGTGAATGTTCTGATTCCTGTAGGTGTAAATTTTTCTACTGAACAGTGTCCCAAGACACAAGAAGAAGAGGAGGATATGTCCCGTGTTCCATATGCAAGTGCAGTGGGTAGCCTGATGTATGAAATGGTCTATACTAGACCAGACATTGCACATGCAGTGGGAGTATTGAGCAGCTTTATGTCAAACCCAAGGAAGGAGCATTGGACAGCAGTGAAGCGGGTTTTCAGATATTTGTGTGACAATAGTGATTATGGCTTGTGCTACCAGGGAAGACCAGGATTGGAAATATTGTTGGAAATTTGTGGTTTTTTTGATGCAGATTGGGTTGGAGATCTGGACCAGAGAAGATCTACAAGTGGGTATTTTTTTAACCTATTTGGAGGTGCAGTCATTTGGATGAGTAAAAGACAGTATGTAGTGGCTTTTTCAACTATAGAGAGGCAGAATACATGAGAGCCACTCATGCAAGCAAGGAAGTAGTTCGGTTGCAAAGATTGTGTTCAAGTATGGGGTTGGTGTAGCAAGCTATAAGGATATACTGTGATAGCCAAAGTGAAATTTTCTTGGCTAAGAACCCTGCTTATCATTCAAAGACAAAACACATTTGTTAGTATGAATTCTTTGTCGAAGTGTACGAAAAAGACCCACTTTAGCTACGCATAACTAATAGCCCTAACAACAATAATGGCTGCAAAACATCTTCAGATCTGCAATTAGTAGTTAAAGTGCCGCAACAAACAGATCTATAAATGAAAAGACATTAAGCAGTAAAGTAAAGAGTTTGCTCCATGCATCCAACAGACAAGACAAGAACACGATTTTTGAATGAATTTTTATATTACAGGGCACCTGGGAGGAAACAAGAAGGTGTATCCAGATCTCCTCAATGGGATGGGTTCTTTGTAGTCCTCAGCACTTCAGATCTAAGCTTTCTCTCTTGTAGATGTAGAAAACCCAATGTAGAAGGTAGAGCTCAATGGGAGCAACAATGGCAGAAAATGAGACCGAGTGTATAGATCCAGAGTGATCTAGTATGCAACAAAAGGTGAAGAATGAAGGGAAAAACCCTCCTATTTATAACAAAATATTGGGTCATTCTAGATCTTGGTGCATGATTAAAATAATGTTAACCAAATCTAGATCCACCTCTATGGAATATTTTATTATTATTTGTTGGAGGGAAAGGGACTTTGACTTGGGTCAAATCCCTTGATTAGTGAGGAATAAATAAATAAATGATTTATTTATCCTTTTAAGGAAGTGGTTGGGATATAATCAAATAAATAATGATTTATTTAATTAATAGTGGTTGATTTGGTCATATTTAACAAGGAATATTATTTAAATACTTATTCCTAGAAAATAGTAAGATAACTATGGGTGTATCTCATTAATTTCTTTGTTTTTGGGTTAAACATAACTGGGAATAATAATTAAATTATGGTTTAATTAATTATTCCTTTTGGGGTTTCTTTAATTAACATAGTGAAAGCAGTTTTACTTGGGGTAAAACTGGTCTTGCATGGTGTACTTGGGTCCATCTAATGATAAAAGGTTAGATGACCAAAAAATGGTGTAACAGATTGCCCCCCAGCGTGCGAGTGTCAGGAGCAAATCGTATGACCGAAGTACGTTGTAAGAATACAATCACTAGACAACAAAAGGGGATGTCAGAGAGAGAAGTGTGAGGTAGATAGTGTGTTGAAGGACTAGACCCTGAGGAGACGAGACTCGCAGGTGCAACAAGTCTCTTTTTATGAGAGGGTACCTGTGCTGAAGGCGGCGGGGGAGGCATACCTATGCCCGCCGTGACAAAGTACAAAAGAATAGTGTGTCCAGTAAACGAGGGACCGAACCATAGAGTACAGCTGGCATAATCTAGGGCCAGATAAAAAGACAATGAAGAGTCTCACATACATGCTGTGCCTGGGATAACAGCCAGGACTAGTACAATAATATCTGAGTACATGAGATAAATACAACCCGAATGCCCCCTGTAAATGGGGAAGGGCTCACAAAATCTGACTGATACATGCAAATCATAGAGGCGCTGCAGGTGGCTAAGGCCATCATCATCAAAATGTGGAGCGGCATCAAAGGCTGTAATGAAGAGGTCATCCAGGCATGTGGGGGGCTACCTGCAGGGCCACCCCCTCATGAGGGCTGAGACATCTCACACACGCCCGGGAATCATCAGGAGCTGTTGCTGGGTCACTGGACTGTCCAGTATACTCATCTCGATCATGCTGAAAGGAGATGGAGAAGTAATCAAGTCAAAGGGAAGTGAGAGATCCCCCTGCCTGATCCGAGGCACCGAACAAGAGTGGAAGCTGGAACCAAGGTACACCGCCCTCTAGACCTTGCTTCTGGAATAAATGCGCTGATGTCGACAGAAGGAGGTCTGCCGTAGGTGAGGCAATAAGAGACTCTCAACTAAGGCACGAGAGAAGAACAATAGAGCGACAGACAGACTGACACCGATGATGATAGTGGAAAGGGGAAGGATGGAGTGGCGAATGGACGACTTCCCTTGTTAGAGCATAAAGGGCATGAATGACATGGCAGCGACTAACAAAATATCGAAAGGGATAGGGGACAGTAGGACTGAAGGTCATGATATGCGACACAAGGGAGGAACCAAGCAAAGAAGGATGGAGGGCTATAGTGGGGTGCAAAAGGACGCAGGATAGACTCCATGAATGCAATGATGACTCGACTTGGATGCTCTAAACAAGGGCTACTGTAGAGTGCTGCCACACAGTAAAGGCCCCAATGGGGGGTCATAGAAACATGAGTACAAAGTGGGCACTCATGACGAAAATCAACACGAACATGGACAAGTTAGGGGGCGATGTGGTGCCCCAAGTACAAGTGTCGTAAGTGAGGAAATTCGATTTTAAGGAGTGGTGAAGTGACCCTTCGTGGAAAAAATGTGTCCGGGTGAAGTATCAAATCACCGAAAACTAAGTAAAACCCATTTGAGAGCTCGGTGAGATCTATCCAGCGGTGCTGACGGTTCGTCGAACGGGGCTACGGTGTGGTCGCAGCAGTCGAAAGAAGAAACCGGGGTTCTCTTTTAATGAGGTAGTTTTCCCTCCAAAATCATTCATTTGCTATTGTTGCTGTGGTGAATGTGAAGAGGAGAGAAGGCCCTAAATCTTGCGGCGAACGTAGCGGACAAACCGACCGTTGGATTCGAGATCTGTCAGTTGCAGGTAAGAGGCCTAACCTTGCTCTTGCATTTTGATAGATTAGATTTGCAGTTTAGGGCCCAACACCCCAGAAACAGCCCCTCCCTCCTCTCTACGGCCGGGTCGCACTTTTTGGGGCAAAAAGTGCGACCCAGGACGCAGTTTTGAGGGCAAAAAGTGCGACTCGGTTCCGCAAATGGCGTAAAGCTGCGACCTGGGAGGGGAGGGGAGCTTGATGCTGTTTGATGGCTGGGAGTTGGGTTTTTGTGTGTGGTTATGGGTTGCCCGATCTGTACCCTGACAAAAAGAATGTGTTTGTGCAGGTATGGCAGAGTTACGAGTCAACTGGAGAGAGAGGGATCTGGGAAGACTTCGGGCAGAGATCCAGGCGGATCAGGGCGTCCGTCGTGTATTGGCCAGATTTGGGGTTCTCAAGTTTGTGGAGAACCCGTCGATGAGAGCAGGGGAATCATTACTGGCCCGGATTATCAGTTACTGGGATCCAGATCAGGAGATCTTTGTAGTGCAGGGGCACAGGATCGAACTGACGGTCCAGGATGTGTATTTCCTGACCGGCCTCCCACCATTGGGGATAGTGGGAGATACGCAGCCAGTGTTGCCGCGGGGGCGGCATATCATGGAGTTTGTGGAACGCCATTGTCGACCGGGGTTCCAAGTCAAGGGGACTCGGATATCGATCGGGGATCTAGAGAGGCTAGAAACCCGCGCAGTGGCTGCAGCTGTGCTGCGAATCCTGGGCACCCAGGCATTCCATCACATCACCGGTGGGCAGATGATGATAGTGGAGAGTGTGTTGAGTGGGACCTACTTTGGGTGGGCCCAAATGATGTTGGTGTCGCTAAAGCGACAGTTGTCACTATGCAGGCGGCAGGTGAATCATGATTGCTCATATGGGACTTTGTTGTGCGCCTTCTTCTTTGAGAAGATCCCGACCTTAAGGCCTCGTGTGCATCTTCCAGATGGGGGCCCGAGAGAGCCCAGGATGCGTCGTTGGGGACGACTACTCTGCAGAGGAGGAGGAGGGGCGGTCGGGCGAACATTTCGACCGGAGTTCTTTGCCCATTGGGATCAGATGCCGTTGTACATAGACGACTACCCGTATAGTGGGATGAGCTACTGTGGGGATCCGGATCTGCCACTTCCGCCTGGTCGAGTCTGGGGGCCCGATGGTAAGTGACAAATTGCTATTCTTATATGGGTATGTTTAAAGTTTTTTGAATAGTAAATAATGATACTGATTCATGGACTTTTGGTATGCAGATATAGCACCGGTAAAACCGGCCGGATATATGGGACGACCGGCAGCGTCTGGAGCTACGGGTCCGAGTGGATCGAGGGCAAATGCGCAGCTGAGGTGCAAATGCCCATCGGAGGACATCCGCCGGGAGATGAGTGTGCACTGCTGACCGAGTATCGAGCGCGGGTGTAAGGTGATTTCAGACTCACTCGCACATAGAGCCATGTGGTTGGTCTCCCCTCGGAGTGGCGAGGTATCATGCGGCGCATGGCGATGGCCGCACAAAATGCGGGATCTACATGCCGCAGGGGCGCAGCCATTGGCCCGGAGCCCAGATAGTGATTAGGGGCATATGGTGCCCCTTCTGATGTATGTAGGGGCAGGTGGTGCCCCCTAGAATGTATGGAGGGGCATATGGTGCCCCCAGTTTTTGTTTGTAACATGCCATGGGCATGTCGTATGTATATGTATGGGGGGGCGTATGGTGCCCCCAGTTTTTTGGAACATGCTATGGGCATGTCATGTGTATCAGAGTAGATGGACTCATCAATATATGGTTTGCGACACATATTATGGATATGCATCGTCTTTTGATGGTTGATTTAATGTTATTGTCTTGTATGAATTGTGTGTGATAAATGCCAATCTAGAACATGGTTTGCAATACTATCTACGTAGTGATTCTGGTCTCTGGGTATATGGTTGAAAGTTATGGTTTCAAACGCACGTATTAAGACTTTTACTCGTAAATAGCGTCTAAACAGCACAGGGTTACGCACATGATAAACACCATTTAGTTGCATGACAAGAAGCAAGGAATCCAAACGAACGTGCAGATGGTGAATGCGATGCAGCAAAGCATCAGCTAGTAGGCCACGCACGGCATCATATTCGGCCTGATTGTTGGTGGCAGAACCAATGCATACCCCGTTAGACAGAACGAGGTCATGCAAGGGGGTGAAGATGGCCCACCCTGCCGAGGCAAGATTCCTGGAGTAGTGACTTGCACCATCGGCGTAACCGATAAAGGATGTGGACGGGGGGATGCGCAAGGTGGTGTGACAAGACAATACATGAGGGGATGAAAGGAAATGACGGCAGCGTGAGGGGGCATAAGTCATCGAACGGTAATGGCGGGGGGAAGGGGCAGGATGAGCAAAACTCAAACAAGGTGATGTATGAGAGCTATCGGAAACATGGCGAGGACTCGGGCTGCGAAGGTCAACAGAGACACAAGTGGAGTGATCTCGAGCATCAAGGGACACAACGGGGGAGGTTGCAGACGGGCGAGGCTCCGAAGGTCATGAAGAGGAGGATAGGTAAATAACGGTGACTGTAGACTCCGTCATCTGGACATCAGGGGGGGGGATGTGGATGGGAGCGGGGGGATCCTCAGGCTGGTCTGCAGCATACTGCGCGAGAATGGGAGAGGCGGATTGATTTTGTTCAACCTCATACTCGCGGATCACCTCAAGGGAGGCACGGTAATGCGTCAGGTGAGGACAATGATGGGAGTAGTGGCCATGGACACCGCAAAAAGCACAAGGCTTGTTGGTGCGGAGAGTCTTGGGGTTCTTGGAGACGGTCGAAGCAGGAGTGGGAGTTTCAGGGACCGTAGTGTCGGGGAACGCGACTTTTACCATGGGGCGAATACGGGGTATCTCGGGACAAGCATGGGTGGCATGACCGATGATATCACATAAGGCACAAGGCTTCGAGGGTGGGGGAGGAGCCGAGGTGGTTGTGGTGGTTTGGTCTTTGGTTGACCCCTTGCGGGATTTTCCTTTCTTCCCGGGAGCCGACTCAACAGGAGAAGGGTCCTCTGGAGGTGCTGGGGGTACAGTGGCTATGGAGGAAGCGAGGGGGACCGGTTGAACCGGTGTCAAAGCCATGTAAGGTTTGGGGTGACCAGGGGGGGTGGCGGCTGGGGGGTCAAGGTACCAGACCGGAATGCCTAAGGTCAAGTTAGGGAGAGAGAGGGTGGCCATGATGGGGACAGAAGATACTCTAGGAGGGGGAGCCAAGAAGGGGATCTGTCCAGCAGGGTAATGACCAGGAGGTACGGCTCCAAGATGGTTAAGGCCAGGGGGGACCGAGCCTGGAGGATAAAGAGGTTCGGGGACACCAGCTGTAGGGGGAGGGCCAGAAGGAGGAGGTCCGGCTGGCTGAGATGGATGGATAGGAGCGGGTTGCGGAGGGCGGGGAGGAGGGTGCGGACTAGCCGAGGCAGGCCATTTATGGGCAGCCTGAGACGATTTCATCATGCAAACATTCGACAAGCTGGGATCAGTAACTGGAGGGGGAGGAAGGTGAGGAAAAGTACCCAGCAGGGTGGAATCTTTATAGACGCCGGGGGAGACACTGGTCAAGGAATCGACGGCTTGCTTGTTGGTTACAGAAGAGATGGTGGTCTCGGAGGAGGTCTGAGATGGCGGCTCATGATAAGATAGCTGGTCAATGGTGACTATCTTCCCATTATGTGGAAAAGACATCTTGCGGAAAACTGCGGATGGGACAGCAGACATGGCATAGGTGTAACTTCGCCCCAATAGAATGTTGTAGTCTAGAGGGGCGTCAATGACTTCGACGTCAACGCAAACAGTCTTACCGGCTAGGGTGATGGGACAATTACGAAACAGGCCAATAGGCTGGGAGGCATGACCGTCCCACGCTCGAAGGGTGATCGTGGAAGGGGCCAGCTCAGGGGATCCGAGTTTCTTCCAAACCGAAGCGGACATCACACAGGTGGATGCCCCCTCGTCAATTATACACCGGGACACAGTGGCGTTCCGGATTTTGACTGGGATTTGGAAAGCAACAGAAGGAGGAAGAGGAGGGTGGTCCGATTGAGTGGCGTCAAAAACAATCATTTGGTCATCAGCAGGATCAACAGCGCCCACGGCAGATAGTAGAGCCTTCTTTTGAGAAGGGCACGACTGGAGGAGTTCCAGTGTGGAAATGGAAGCAGGGGATTGTGCCAAATCATCTACTATACTGTACGATTGAGCGGCTCGACCGGAGGCAGCATTTCGGCGTAAGGGACCCTTTGGAATCTTTGGGTGAACCTCAACTTTGGGTTGAGGGATGTGTAAGGGGCCACCGGATGTCGAAAGAGGCTCTGTAGAACCTGAAGATGGAGGCTCGGGAGCAGACTGAGCAGGGGGCTTGGGGTACTGGCGAGACCGAGTTTGAAGGTGAAGGTCGATGGAAGGGGACGGATCGGAGTGCATCATGAGGATCTGGTAGTCAGAGGAACCAGAAATGGACGAGGGTGTGGCTGCATGGCTGTCAGGGGGTTGGGTAGCCACGAATCCCTGTTGAGGGAAAGGATCAGTGAACACAGCTGGCTGGGTAGTGGCCACATTAGGAGGAGTGTGAGGGGAGGCGTGTTGTCCGCGCAATGTGGCTTGAGACTCCCACATCTGTCGCATCTGGGGTAAGAGAGGACAATCGTGAGTGTAGTGACCGTAAACACCGCAACACGAACAGGGCTTGTTTGTGTGAAGCGGCCTGTCCAGCCTGGGCGGGATACCCTGAGGCTGGTTGCTAGTGTTAGGGTCTATACCAGAATTGGGTCCTCGGTTACCGGGGGCAGATGGTTTCTGGTTGCCTCGCCGCCTTCTTTGAGAAGAAGGGGGATTAATCGCACCCTGCTGTGAAAATACTTGCCCTGGAGGGGGTTGTATGTGTTGTTGCAGGTGGTGAGGAGGCAAGGGAGGCGGAAGCGCATATGCTGGAGGAGCTGGCGCACCAGGATGTGGATAAAAGTAAGGGTTGGGTTGGGCGACATTGAGGTAAGCAGGAGGTTGGGCAAAAGGAGGAGGCATGCCGTATCCTGGATACATGTTGCCGGGAGGGGGAAGATTGCTTGAGGTGCTGGCCCCTCCCTGAGGGAGACCATGGCTCATAGGAGGGTGAGCAGATGGGTGGGAAAGAGATACAACAATACCGTCGGCAGAATGAGATGCCCCCGGGGCGGTAGCGCCACCGGGCCTGGGGATGTCAGGCAGAACGGTATAAACATAACCCGATTGAGCGTAGATCAGGTCATATTTTAAAGCTATTTGGAGGGCGGCTTCTTCAGATTGAGGAAAGTGAGAGGCGACATCTTTTCCGATGGGAGACGGGAGGGTGCGAAGGAACTAGTCCATGTAAACCCGATCTTCAAAGGGAGGGGCTCGACATAAGCTCCGTCTTCGTCGCCATTCCTGAACATGGGCAGAAAGGCGTGTGGAAGAGGATTGCTTAAATGAAGTCAAGAGCTCCGTACCAGTTTCGTATCGGAGAGGGAGCTGGAAGTACGACAAGAAGGCTTGGGCAAGAGTCTCGAATGTGGTATGGGAGGAAGTGGCCTGTTCGACATACCATTTAGAAGCTTCGCCGGTAAGCGTGCGTTGGAACAAACGAAGACGGATGGAGTCATCGGTAATGGAATTGGAGGAACACCACATGTGGAAAGATCTGACGTGATTGGTTGGATCTTCTCCAGTAAGGCCCTCGAACTTAGGGATATCAGAGGGCAGCTTGGTGGGCATAGTGGGCCAGGTAGCATTGTGGTGAATGGGATCATTAATCAACTGACGGAAATCGGGGAGGCTGAGGCCTGCAATGTACGGCAGCACAGGGGTGGCCGGAGTAGTGGTTGTGACGGTTCCGCTAGAAGTAGGGCCGGCATTGGGGCCGGGAGAACCGCTAGCATTAGGCCCTGGTCCAGACATGGTGAAGGTAAAAAGGGGGAGAACCGAAAGGAGAAGGGGGACCCGATGAATCAGGAGAGGAGTCGGAGTGCGGACTCGAAGGTGGACTGGCTCGACGACGGCGGTGCGGAGCAGGTCGATCAACCGGAAACTGAGGGTGAAGGCCAAGAAGTCTCTGGGAAAGGCGCCTTGGGGGCGCAATGATGACAGGAAGAAGGAAACTGACAAGGGCAGAAAGGGACAAAATCAAGAAGGTCAAGGGCAGAAAAGGTGCAGTGACAATTGATTTTAGAGTCTTTGCCAGGCGGTGTAAACCAGGCGCTTCTTAACTTAGGGTCAGTGTGTGGCGTGCGTTAATTTTAATTTTTAAACCCTTTCCGTTGTTTGAGAGCAAGAAAAAGTGTGCGACGTAGCTGAAAATAAACCTACAGAGAACATAATAAAATGCTGAAATAACAGAAAAATAACAGCTACGTATGTATCTATCTAAACCAAGAAGGTGGGTCTCTCACAACTATGCTGAAAAGAAAGGGAAAAACTATGGAAACACACACAAAGGAAGCTCGACAGATCTAGGGGCAAAGGGGACAGAGATCTGGAGGATAAAGCTGCAGACAAGGGGTGCAGATCACAGCCAAGAGACAGAGGCAAGGTGGCTGGAAAAAGGGAAATCAGCAAAAACCGGGGGGGGCAAGGCAGAGGCCTTTAGAAGAGGTCCAAACAAAACGACAAGAGGTGATTTGAAAGGAAAAGAGGCTGATTTCAATGGATCTGAAAGTGAGGTAACAGATCCGGAAAAAGAGGGGGCTGAAGCTCTGAAACCGACGGCTGAAACAGCTGAAACTCTTCCACAAAAAGTGGAGGGTACTAAAGCCCTAAGGGACTGGGTTCCCACTTAGATGAGTAAAAACAGATCAGATCTTGGTCAAGGCTAGCCGAGACAGAGAGGCCGGAAAACCCCTGCGTAGGTCGCACAGAACCTTAAAATTTCGTAAAAATGTCGGAAAAAAGGCAGGTCGAACAGGTTCCGACCTTATCCTCGAGTTGAGGTCGCAGTGAAACAGCTGTGTTGTGTCCAGGTCGCAGTTTTGGGCCAAAAGGTGCGACCTCCCTGCCCGTTGTTTCTGCGTATTTTTCTGAAAGTCAGCTGTCTCACTTGCTACCGGTGTCGCTTACCTCGGCGCAACAGGGCCGAAACACACTCGGTTAGAAATGTTAAGTTTTTAGGGTTTTATGTGAGAAAAATGACATGAAAAGAGAAAACTAAGCAAATAAAAGAAGCCCTAGGGCCTCGAAGTAGCCGGATATGCAGAATATGAGAAAACGACAAATGCACAAGAATTCTTAAACCCGTGAATGCCATTTGTTAGTATGAATTCTTTGTCGAAGTGTACGAAAAAGACTCACTTTAGCTACGCATAACTAATAGCCCTAACAACAATAATGGCTGCAAAACATCTTCAGATCTGCAATTAGTAGTTAAAATACAGCAACAAACAGATCTATAAATGGAAAGACATTAAGCAGTAAAGTAAAGAGTTTGCTCCATGCATCCAACAGACAAGACAAGAACACGATTTTTGAATGAATTTTTATATTACAGGGCACCTGGGAGGAAACAAGAAGGTGTATCCAGATCTCCCCAATGGGATGGGTTCTTTGTAGTCCTCAGCACTTCAGATCTAAGCTTTCTCTCTCTTGTAGATGTAGAAAAACCCAATGTAGAAGGTAGAGCTCAATGGGAGCAAAATGGTAGAAATGAGACCAAGTGTATAGATCCAGAGTGATCTTCTATGCAACAAAAGGTG